>CALSBW010029408.1:144885-168879 GCA_943590975.1 Lindbergichthys nudifrons | reverse complement strand
CTACATACTGATATACACCTGAACATCAGCAGGAGAGGACTCTTTAAAGTAGAGACACTACATACTGATATACACCTGAACATCAGCAGGAGAGGACTCTTTAAAGTAGAGACACTACAAACTGATATGAACCTGAAAATGAGCAGAATAGATTTTAATAATAAAATGAACATGCGAATAGAAAAGTCTCCCCAGACTTCTGGCTCTGTTTGTTGGATACGTTTCACAGCAACCCGTCCTGCAGGGTCCACAGCGGGATGCTAATCAGAAATCTCCGGGGAGTGGACTCTCTCTCCGTGAATCACTGACGACTTTTACACGGCGTCTCTCTGGACTTGTGTGCTCGGCATCCATTTCATCTGCCACGCCAACATGTTTCAGTTTACTGTCAGATCTTTTCCTGTCTCCTCCTCTCATTTTGGACAACTGTTCTCTCTCGGCACTCGGTGAACCTTTTATATCTGCTCTCCCCCCTTTGACAGCTGTCATTTCAGGTGAGTCGACGCAACCCTCCTCCACCCCTTTTCACCTCCTGTCCCTCTGAATCCAGGGTCAAGCTAAGCCCCTCCCCTTCAGACCGACCCCAACTATCCATTCACCACCACCAGGGTCAAGCTAAGCCCCTCCCCTTCAGACCGAACCCAACTATCCATTCACCACCACCAGGGTCAAGCTAAGCCACTCCCCTTCAGACCGAACCCAACCATCCATTCACCACCACCAGTGTCTAGACCCCGGGGGTTCTCCCCTCCCGAATGATACTCCTGCACAACGGGGCCTAATCGCCAAAACTCCATTACATTCATTTGTGTATTCCTGGCAATACATATGTATTCTTACATCAACACGTCTCTCCTGATTGAAATGCAGATGTCTTATTTTCTATTTAAAACTCACAGATAATCCATGGAGCATGGCTGGCCTTTTTGCTTTAACTTTAAAAAATAACAAAGAGAAGAAGTAATCGGGTAGATAAATAAGCTCAGGAAAAACATGCACCGTTATACAATATTTGTAATGATATCTTATTAAGGTTTGCGTTAGAACAAGTGAAAATAAAGTGGCAAAGTTAAATGACATCAGAAGTGGAAAGAGTTTGGCTTTTTGACAGCTGAGTTGACAGCCTGACTAGTAATATGTATGTACATTTGAGTGTTATTAAATGCTCATACGATGATAACACCTAATTATTTTGACACACGTAATGACAACAGTACATGAGAATGACCTGAATAAACACACACAGCTAACAGACTAAATGAAATACGATAAAACATTAAGAATCACAAATGAACACAACATGCTGCTCTCTTTCACAGAGCTTCATTTCCCTTTTTCCAAACATTAAATCCACTTACACAAACAAACACGCTGCTGTGCATTCTCCAGCTAATTGTACCATTGCCTGACATAAAACTCAATTAAGATTGGCTGGAGGATGCCCACAAATTGAATTAAATGCGCAGCATAACCGGACACCTCGGAAGTGACTGTCTGAAGACGGCTGTAAATGAAAGTAGAGCTGAATAACACAGATATGCATCACTTTCTGTTTCTCTAGCTAGCAACAAAGCAGCAACAATAATGTTAAAGGGGAAGTGACCGGCTTCCAGGAAATACTCAGTCCCTTTGGAGCTTCCAGGAAATACTCAGTCCCTTAGGAGCTTCCAGGAAAACAGGTCAGGTGATATCCTGGAATAAAGGGAAGCTTTCCTTGTACTGCAGCCATGATCAATTCCAATTTCCTTTACAGTACAAAGTGGGAAAACCCGTCATTAAATACAAGTGTCTGATCCTTTGCTGTTCACACATTTCTCTGCCAGATGTCATTATCCTGCTGTGCTGCCTGATGCTCACTTTATTATTATTCTTTTTTCGCGGCACCTGAAAGATCGGTGACATCCACCTGAATCCATATTTTTGAAAGCTCAATAAAATAAATGTCCTCCCTTACTGTAAATCAAAAAACCTTCTATGATTTGTTGTCAATAAGGTTATTTATTATTAAAGATACAACTATCTATCTTACTTTGGCTTGAATAATGTCAGAACATAGTTACAAAATGGTTGCTTTTCTGGCTAAAACCAAAATATATCCACTATTATATGAATAAAAAACTGTGAAAATGTAGAAGAATCTCAACTGAAAGGCTGGAAATTATTCCATTATTTTTGACATTTTTGCATGAAAAATATCTTAGACAATTTATCAATGTATTCAAATAGTTTCTTCTGTCAGTGTTACATCAATGTGGCTGTAAAAAAATGTACCATTGTTGTTCTCCTGAACTTCCCCACTCAATCTATCAAGACCTGAGCAGTTGTGTAGAAGTCCAAGGCTTAAGGCACGGGCCGGCGCATATCGCTCAAAGGAATCCCTGGCCATATGAACTTTGACCCTCGGAGATAGAAAGGCAGAACGTGTCTGCTCCCTTAGGATAGGTCTGAGAGACAGGGGTAGGACGAGAGAAGTAAGAAACAGAGGAAGAGAGGCACAACATGTCTACGTAAAATAAAATAGTTTGAGGGAAAGGGGGGTGAAGAAATACAAAGTGAGAACCTGAAATGAAAACATTGCGTAAATGCTTCCCTTAGAATAGGGTGCATGAATGAAATCATATTCATCATCTTTGTGGTGTATTGGTTAGAGTCTCTCTATGTTGAGACGAGCTGAGAAAACGTCATATTTAAGGTGCATCGTTTACATTTAGTAGAGATGTTTTTAGACTTTTAAGCATGTTGTTTTATGCATTTCTACTACACTATATTTAACTTTTGACAGGTCCATTTCACCAGTCGACAGCCTGTCTGATATTTATGAGCCTGACAGTCCAAATCCACCTTAAAAGACACACCACTGGGTTTTTTACGACAAACCGTTCGGTGCCTTTTTCTCTCCAACACTGCAAACAGTATTTCATGTGCAGTCCAAACTCCTTATCTGTTATACTTCAAGAGGAAGTGGAGCAGAAAGCCTCTTTCTCTGAGCTCCTTCTCTCTGCATCCAGCTTCACTTTGAAGGATTTCTATGTGAAACGTGTCCAAACTCTGCCTGTCAGAGTAAGACACATATGCCGCGTTTTCCAAAATAGTCACCAACCCAACAGAGACACAAACATCTGCTTCTCTGAAAGCCTCTGCATGTTGTGATGGTCAAAATAGATGTATTAAAAGCTCCGACACGTTGACGTTACTGGAAGGAAATGCATTAAAAGACAAAAAGAGCACGTACTGTATGGAGTGAGTCCATCTACTCTCTGCTGTGGTTTCAAGCAGTTCTCACATTGAATTATCTGAATAATTTTCACATTTAGTCACGGGGAAGGTATAGATTCAGCGGGACACATCATGAGAGGAAGTGCTGCTTGTGGTTCAGGATATAAAAATACATGTGAGTCAGATATCAGATCTGACCGTGTCTATTGTACATCATTAATTGTTACTCCCACGTCATCACCTTACAGAGATTCAGATTCATGCCATAACGATGTAGAGAGGTGATGTTTCATATAAAAAAATATATAAAAAATGGTTCTACCCGAATGAAATCAGGTTTTTTGGTTCGCAATGATAAGTGACTGAAAAAATTCACCAACTATTTTGATATTTATACATTTTTCAAGGAATTTTTCAAGTTATTTAAAGTGGACCTATCATGCTATATTTGAAAAATATATTGTAGGGCCATACCTATATAAAACATGTCTGTGAAGTTTTTTTTTCAAAATACCAAACAGAGCACCCATTGTAGCCATGCCTCTTACTGCTCAAACCCCTCTTTTAGAGCCCTGTTAGAGAAATGCAGATTTTGGGTCCTTAGCTTGAAAAAAATAAATAAGAGGAGGCGGAGCTAATGCCTGATCAGAATTCTACCGGAGATAAAGTTAAATTCTGCTGTGATAAAACGCCATCCTGTTCTAAACCACGTCAAGGATTATTTCTGAAATAGTATGGAGCTCAAATGCTTTTTCTCTTGCAGGTTTACCACAAGGTGAGTTCTTTTTTTATTTCCTGCTTTTTAAACACATGTGCTCTCCAGTACAGGTTAGCTCTGAGTGTTAGCGAGGCTAGCTAATGTAAACAAAGACGTCCAAAACACGTCAGGCATTGTTTCTGATAGCAACTTTCTGTTGGTCCGCCGACGTCACCACGGATGGACACGTCAGTTCGGATGGAAATCTGTATCCGCTCGTTGTACACCCGGTTTTAAAAGATTTGGGTACGGAGGAAAAGAGAGAGGGTTTTATTTTCTGACGCTGCGTGAGTTCCCCGACACACCGGGGAAACATATTTATGTTTAAAAGACATCACAAAGTGCATTTTGCATGATAGGTCCCCTTTAAATTGAAAAGCTGTTTTCAGCCTCTTAAAGGTGATTATTTTTGAGTAATGCTGCTTTTTGCTGTTTTAAATCATATTAAAATCAATATTTTTGGGTTTCCCATTGACATAAAATCACATTTAAAGAAATCACGTTAGAGTTACAGAAACGGAAATAGACATTTTTCACTTTCACATGAAAAATGAACATATTCCTGTAAAACTGGAATAAATATAGTTTTCACAGCAGCATATAATAGATGTGGGGGAAACTTCTGAAGCAATTGGAGTCAGGACTCAGAGAGACACGAGGAGAGCTGGAGCTTTGATGGCAAACACTGACGGTTTATTTGGAGTTACGGCCGGAGAATTGACGAGACAGGTGGTGTGTCACGAGTTGACACAGCGGTTGCCAAACCAATTCTGAAGAACTCTTCTGTAGCTCCAGGTTTAACTAGTTCCGAGTGTAATAATCAACATTCTTCATCAGTGAGACTAAACAATATGGACCCTGAATCTAACTAGAGCTCTCGTCCATAGGAAACAATGTGCGCCAGGGAACCTACGTCCCTGAACAGTAAACTACCTCATGGCGCATAGACATACATGATCTAAAAAACCAAGCTTTAACATGTATCGTCTTCGCTCTAGTTTCTCACTTATTAACCATGAAATCACATTTAGACACCCTTCTGTCAGACCCACCGGCAGCTGTTTCTCCAGGCAGTTGTTGAAGTTTTTGATTTGGTTGGGCTTCAGCTTCTTGAGGGGGATTCTCGTTTCCCCGATGAACTCGTTGTGTCTGAATTTGTCCTCATCACACACGGAAATCCTGAAAGAAAAGAGAAGAGAGAATAAAGCTGGGCTCAGGATATTTCTTGTGCTGCAGATATGAAGCTTTAAACAATAAAACCACCTGAAGCTCATCATCCTCCATCGCAGGGATTCAATTCAAACTCTTCCCTTCTCTATAAATCGGACTCTTTAGCACTGAAGCAACGCCCTGATGTTCCTGCAGAGTTCATGAGACTTTTGTCAGACTCCATCAGCCTGACAGAGGATGATGGGATAATTACACTTTGGGATGCATTCGGCCATCTCCAGATCAAAACACTATTCTAAAGTGAGAGGAAGAAGATGCTTCAGAAGATGTAAAAATAACTTTGTTCTGTTAATGTCAAAACTATTTGAAACCAAATCAGGACTTTAACTTCCTTTCACTGTGCAGATCTCATAGATTTGATTACTGCACTGTGCAGAGTTTCATGGTGCATTCAGTTGGCTTTTGTTTTCACTGCTGTTTGTTGGTTTATACGTCTGTTAACATAAAAACTTCTGCTCCTATTTTGATAAAACTACATCAAGAGGTGAAGCTAGGCTCGTTTGAGATGAGCGAGACCGACGCAGACCTGCGCAATTGCGACCACCGTCTTGCTAGTGCGTTGCATGATGGTTAGTCATTTTGTCCGACTTGGGGTGCGTCTCACTTCGGTTATTTTTCATTTCCTCGCTCCTCGGGCTCGGTTTCACCGGAAGTTGATTTGTCTGCGCCATCTTGAGTAGCGTCCCAGTGGCCTTATTTTTGCCAGAGGACAGAGGATCGAGGAGCGATAACGGAGGAGCGATAATCGAGGAACTACCAGACCATCCTCCGGTGAAATCCTCAGACACTCGCCCCGCCCCCTCGCTCACTGATTTCCCTGCTTCTCGTGGATTCCTTGCGTCTCTCCATGCTTCCCTGGTGGGAGGGACTAGTCGCAGGGAAACGACGCAAGTGAGGGACGCAAGGAATCCATTTAACTGAAGTGAGATGCACCTTTGCTCTGGAGGCTCGACTGCATGAGAGCTGAACGCTCATTGGGGGTCTTTACCCCGTGCTGGAGATGAAACTCTCCAATTGGCTCGGCAAAAGTGTGTTGTTGTTTTGTGTCAGTTTTACGTCGCCACTTCCATTCACATGTTTCATCATCGTTCCACAATGTTTATCATCATGAAATTAATATCTATATATTTTATACTATACTTGCACTTCTTACCGTTGTCATACTTTATATATCTTAGCATATTCATACAACACACTGTTCATACTAGGCTAGGCTACTGTGTATATCTAGTGTATTCATACCCCTCACTGTTTATTCATCATTCAATTCATTCTATGTTTCATTCTATAGATTGTGTACATTACTTTTCACTTTACTGCTTGTTGCACTCCTGGTTAGAAGCTAAACTGCATTTCGTTGTCTCAGTACCTGTAATCTGTGCAATAACAAGTTGAATCTAATCTTGAGCAGGAACAAATGTATTTACTTAGTGCATATCTGACATTAACGATTAAACACATTTGTGCATTCTTTATAAATGCAAACCGAGTCATGTCGACTCGGAGCTGTCCGACTTCAGGCGAGCTTTTTGAGACCTCCCCCGGCTGCAATCGGCTATTCTCGTCTACTTTCGAGGCGAGCCGCAGCTCGTCTCAAACAAGCCTATTGGCTATAAGGAATAACTGAATTTCATTCAGAGTTGATCTGAATAACAGCGTGGATACAATCACAATTGTTCACCAGAGCTGCACTAATCATTTCACTTTAAAATAAATGTTTCCTGCAAAAATGACCAAATAATTATGTGAATGAATATAAATATTTTTGCGTTTTGGACTGAAAAACAAAACATTTAAAGACATCATCTTCAACTGCGGACCTTGAGAAACGGTGAGGGACACTTTTCACTATTTTGAGGAATTTTATTGCAAATTAATTTCGTTGTACTATTTGTAATGACAATAAATGTAATCTAATTTAATCTAATATAACAGAGGCAGGCTTTTTAATTGTGAAACAAAGGATTCTCGATTGAATGGATAAGGTCAAGAAAAGCAACACTTTATTAATAGAGCAGATTTCATTACAATAAAACTCCATGTTCTTCATGATTAGATTATAATCTTTGGTTGCATCCCTATTTTTCACAGGATTTCACTTTTTTTATTTGATCCAATTGAAAACCTTGAAGTCTCAGTGTAGTATTCAGTAACATCAGATTGTGTAGATACAGAATGGATAACATAACATAATGAAAACGTTTCTGACGTATGCATTGAAGGAAACGGCTTTGGTGTACGTCTCATAATGTGTTCGTTTTCAATCCTCTGAACCCATAAACACTTGCTTCATCTTTTCAGTGCATCCTTTACTGTAAGTCTGCCAGTGTAGTCTCCGATCAATAGAAGAAGATCCCTTATATCACACACTGACCTGCACATACAGTACACAGAGCTTCACTTACACTCCTGATCTATATTCCTCTCCAGCGTTTCATTACAATTATAATGAATGTCGATTATTGGTGTGAAACCGCGCTGCTCTGCTCAGATCTGGGTCCTGGATAAATGCAGGATATGTAAGCACTGACATGACATGATTCACACTCATGTAGTGGAGTACGCTTCGTGTCAAGTGTTTTTCTCCCAACAATCAGCCTCTGGAAACATGCAGCCTTTGTGCAGCAGTGATGTGTGTGTGATGTGTGTTAGCATCTTGTGTAGGGGATGTAATCACAACGAAACACACAGAAGTTATAATATCTGCTGCAAGGACATGTGCACATCTCAATCTGTGGAGGCTCCTCTCTCTGTATTGTTCCAGGAAAATGGATAATCAAGGTGCTGTTTGTGAAGAGATGTGTGTGGCTTTTGTGCATGCGAGCGTTAATCAGATCATATCTCTCAGGAGGTGTCGGAATAATTGACGTCTATTGTTTTTGCGGGAGTGAAACGCTCATATCTTTCCTGCACTGCAACACAAAAAAAACAAGATAAATGTGTGTGAGTGTTACAACAATAACATGATAACCAACAATAACCTGAACGTTCTCGGGATTTATCAGGAGGGGTCTTGAATGTTTGTGCAAAATCTCGTGCCAATCAGTCGGAGAGTTGTCAGGATATTCCGGTTTGAAACAACCCTTTTTTTTCACTTAATCATTTGCCCCGTTTGTTTGTTCACCGTGTAAAGTGGCCTTGGGTCCCTTGAAAGGCGCTATACAAATGTAATCTATTATTATTATTATGAGTGGCTACCCTAAAATGAGCATGATTTTCTATCCTATTAATCCTATTATCTGTTTATAGGATGACAAAGAAGAGCGACACACGTCGATCTGTTTCTTAAAATCAAAGGTTAGGTCCTTAAGTTTGTTTCTAGTTCAGTCCAAAACCCACATATGCTTACCTAAAGACTCCCTGGTTATAATAGTAGCCCCCCAGGTGGGAGTAATGACACGTTCTCTCTACGAACTACACGGTAATAGTTTGGTGCATGGAGGGAAAACAGAAAACTAAGATCCCTCTGTGCGTGCGGCCCACCTTCCATCGGGATATGTTACCGCTCTGAAGCTCCTTGAATGATTACGCATATGATTGTATAACCTACTTTACTACAGTGATAACACTTTGGTAAAAATAAAAGAGGCAAGAACAGTGAAGTAACACTTCCGTTGCATAACAGCTTCACATTTATCATAGAAGCAGATGCTCCTGATCCAGGTACTGGAGAGAAATACTAATAACCAAAGAACAGGAAGTTATCTCACTGCCGATTTAGATTCAACACAAACAGGATTTCCGTTTCAGTAAAAAGCCACATTAAATACAGGCAGCTACACAAGCAGAAGCTATGAAGAAGATGAACTGTCAAACATAACTTCTCGCTTAAAAATGTGTTAAATCCTTTCAAAACAAATCTTATTTTAGCAAACATATCTTCTTTGCTGCTTTCAGTCCTTTTTCAAAAACGTCCTTTTCTTACTTTCACCTTTGTTTCACTTCTTCCTGTTTCTTACCATCTCTCTTCTTTCCCATGTTTGTTTCTGTTTGTCCGTTTCTTGATTGCATTCCCCTCAAATAGTCTAATGTTCTTCCTCCCTCCCTGCCCTCCTATCCTTTCATTACCTTCCCTTTCTCCTCTGTCTCCTTTCATTTCTTCCTAAGCCTTCCTCTCTTTAAATCTTTCCTTCCCTTCAATTGCTTTCATTTCCTTCCCTCCTCTTTACCTCTCCTAATCACATTTCTCACGTCACCTTCATTTCACCTACAATTCCCTTCCTTCCTTCCATTCCTTCCTTTCCTCTTTCCTTCCTTCCTCTTATTTTGTTCCTTTCATTTCTTTTCAACAAACTATCACTTACATTTTTCTTACTTTATTCTATTTCTTCCAATTGCATTCAATACCTTCTTTGTACCTTTTCATTTTATCTCTGTGTTTTATTTGTTATACTCCCTTTCTTCTATTCCTGTCTTTTACATTTTCCATCCTTCCATCCTTCCATCCTTCCTTCCATCCTTCCTTCCTTCCATCCTTCCATCCTTCCTGCTTCATTTATCCTGGTGGTCTTTCCTCCTTCCCCATCATTCTTCCAGTCCTTCATCCCTTCCTTCAGAACACATAAAGACATTAATGTAGGAGTACCTGAGTGTTTTTCGGACCATATCCTCGTCTGTGATGCCGTAGTAGGTCAAGGTCTCGCTCCAGACGGGGTTCAGTGTGTTGTGCAGGGTCTTGGTTCGGAGTTTATTGGCCTGAAAGACAAACATAAAAGTGTGTCATTTAACAGGATATAACATCGTACAAAATGAACTGCTGGTTCCCCCTCCTGCAGCTCAACAGAAACGCTCATCCCTCAGGTTTGAAGCTTCATTGAAATGCTGCCAGAGTTTTATAAACATCCGGAGAAGTGTCCGTGCCTCGCTGACAGTTTGTAAATGCATTAGCTAACTGCTGCATATTGAACACTGTCGGAAATGAGAGATCAACGGCACACTGCATTTATTCAAAGTGACATACATAATCACAGCATTGCAGGAAGTGAAGGATGTTGACATGATGGTAAATAACCACATCGACTCAGTTTGTGTGAACGTTAAACTTTCTGAGTAAACAATGTTCCAGACAAAGACCTGAATCGGGCTAACACTCACATTTCATTAGATAGTATAGAAACAGGCTGCGACAATACTGCAGAAGATTAAGGGAGTTTCTCCACAAAGAAAAATAAACAGTACATATTTAAATGGCTCATTTCACGTTCATATTAGTATTTTGACCGGAGAAAATCGGGGGATTTTAGCCTTTGCAGACCATTTACATGCACTAAAATCTAAATAACACACTACAGGAAAGGGAAAACCCCCAAAAGCATAATAGGCCCCTTTAATTATTGTGATCATGTGAGCCATTCCTTATACAAAATACTGCAAACCTTGCATATGTGTCTGTATATTTTCCACATTTCTATTCAATTATGCATTTTTAAAACTGCACAGGTCTTCCTCTTTAATCTCTGATATAATGCACTTATTTTATTATACTAAGAAATGTTTTTTAAATAGTTTTTATACTCTATATTTGCTCCTTTATAAAGGAGACTAGACCAAAGCAAATTCCTTATAATGTATGTGTAAACCAACTTCGCCCAAACACACATCAGCCTACAGATCCCTCTGTTACATAGCATGTCAAGGACACACTGACAATAATTATGACACGGCTTTATCAGTGTAATATCGTGCGGGAAAATCCTCCCGAGAGATTACGTGACGAGGATGATGATGATTCTGTGTTGTGAGTCATGTGTGAGAACATGTGATTCTTTCTGAGGATTAAAATCAATTATCTGCTGTGATTATTTGCACGTCTGATGGCGGGGAGCCGTGTAATGAGACTCTCGCTGATTGTTTCTCCCTCAATCAGTGGCTCATCCCACAGGAAGACGGGAAGACACACACACACACACACACACACACGCAAATAGAGATAGCATCAAAATTAGGGCTGCACAATATATCTAATTGTTATTATCGTCGGAGCAAAGCAATAAGTAGTACTGCCTCCTCTAAGTCAATAAGTCGACTGTTTTTGGGCTTTGGTCTTAGATGATATCATAGTTGATAATAGACAGATATCTTTAGTCCATTCGTCATTTTTTGGGATGCTTTTTCGTCTCTGGGAAACACAGTAACACAGTAATGAGGTGCTTTTGCGTCATTCGTTGTGGATTCAAACTGATCTGTTGATTATATTTACATTTTTCAATCATGTTGTGATGCAGAATCTATTAAGACCAGGAAAGCCCTTTTGCAGGCGACACTTATTATATATCGTAACGGTGTTGTTTGTGAAGTAGCTTCCAAATGAAAGCCAAGATGTGATATTGTATAGGTCTATTCTTTATGAGTCTCTAAAGAAATGTTGCTACATGAAGGTCGAGGTGTTTGAGGGACACCTTGAGGTTTTAAAACGCCCTCCTTGGTTTATACTAAGTGGATTGCTGGCACCCTAGTAAGGAAGTGAAGTGATGCATTGCATTACAATTGTAGGAGACTGTAATCAGTTACTTGTGGGTGTGGATGTCAATAAATCATAGTAAAGTGTTGACCTTAAGTTACGACTCTACATGTTTTTAATTAAAGCGTTACGAAGTGTGCGATCTTGGGGGCTTGAAAGGCGACTGGTTTTATAAGGACGGTAAAAACAATGCATTTTATTCATTTGAATTATCTTAAGTGTGTTAGTGTTAAAGGTCCCATGTCATGGCCATTTCTACTGATCATATTTCCATTGTTGAGGTCTACTAGAATACATTTATATTGTGACATTTTCCAAACTCACATTGGTTTCTCATACAGCATCTCTGTGTAGTATGTGTATTCACTCTCTGTCCTACACGGCTCGTTGGAGCTCCTGCCCCTGTGAGCCCAGTGGCCATCTGCGAGACAGCGAGACACAGCGAAACCCAGCCCGAAACACACACACACACACACACCCGCAGCCTGGCTGGGAGTTTGTGTGTGTGCTCAGGCTGGGTTTCGCTGTGTCTCGTTGTCTCCCCGACCCCACACCAGTGAGCCAGCTCACACTGTCCCGCTCCTCGCAGCAACGAGCCTCGCAACGTCCCGCCGAGTGTGTGTGTGTGATTGGTCCAAACGTAACGGCTCCGCGGACGTTACGTTACGTCACTATACCCAAGAAGTAAACAATGGAAAAAGAGAAACCTCCAACGAGGCGTTCTGGGGCAGCATAGACAGGTCTTCTCTGTGTTAGAGTTGTACTCCCTACAGGGTGTACTTTGAGGGTTTGTGACTCTGCAGACCGTTCACATGCAGAAGCTTCATAACACACAAGGAGACGGGTGATAACCGGAAAAGAATGACATGGGCCCTTTAAGAGCAACTGATGTATTTATACAATAAGCAACAATCACATATTGTGGATAGAAAGTAGGGCTTCCCAATTTGGCGAACAATTGCTTTTTGCTATGGAAATATAACAAACAAATGGTATCGTCCTTGCTTGGATGGAAAGGAAAATGCAAGGATTACTGATAGTTTAAAAATGGGTATTCCTCCAGTCATACGTACAGGATTAAAGTACCGTAATAAATGCAAAAAACTAAAACATCTGTAAAGTACTTTTTAAATTAATTCATATTTGACAAAATTATTATTATTTAAAATTAAAATAAGAGGATCTGTACCAAACTGAAATGTTATATTAAGTCTGTAAGATTTGATTATTTCACAAGTCTATGCTGCGATTTCGGTCAGGTTGTGATCGATTGTTCTGCCCTAATGAGCTCACATTAAAGGGGAAATAATTCAGCGCCACCTGCTCACAGATGGAGGGGCAGAGCTACAAACGAGCAACCGGTGTCACAAGTCATTTCAGATGCTGAGGTTTAAGAGCCTTTGCTCTCGAGCCAATTATTCCAAGACTTGTGCATAGACCTCAAGCTGAACCACTTTGAAAGGCCACCATATCTGAAGGAGAAGGAGAGACAAACAATATTTGGTCTGCAGGTGATCGCTCTGCAGTATCAGACAGTTCAGTGTCCGAGCTTTAATCACAGGTCCTTCTTAAAAATCTCTAATTGAACCTGCCGGAAGCTGCTGATTGGTTTCCCGTGTCTCACAAATATTGTTTTGCTATTGCTTCAGAAACAAATCAAGCTCTAAATTGTGGGTTTTGTTTGACGCTCATGTTTCGTTCACATTCACATATTAGATAGATATTCACACCTTTGTCACATGACCTTCAATGAGCTGTTAGTATTAGCAGTTTTGGCCATGAAACGTTTGCCAAATATAACGAGATATGGACTTCATGAGAAAGTCCGTTTTCATGAGAAAGGCCCTGGTAATTGCTTCCGTGCCAAACACATTATGACGAGTATGAAAGTATGATTTAGTTATTTTTTGTAGCTATACTGTATGCAAAAAGCCTTAATTGCACCAATAAATCAGCTTGTGGTCCCGTGCAAACATCATAATTTTACAGTCGCTAACCCCTGTCATTTATTGACAGTTTAATTTAGAATAATAATTAGAGGCATTTCTCTGTGTTTGCTCGTGGTCTCAGAGGAGAGGAAACTATGGTCGGGCTTCGCAGCAGAGCGTGAAACTTCACTTCTGATTAGACTGCAGGCAGAACTTATGACCTCTTTAGCAAGTCTTAATGAGGCTCTTAGACCGAGCCTAATGATTGTTTTGAGAGCGAGCTGAGAGACATATCAGAGGGAGAGGAGGTGACGACATCTTGTTTTTACTGACAGGAAGATGCAAAGGGACTCCAACTGAGACAGGAAACAAACTCCAAGTAGCCAAATGCTCTCATGGAGTTTTGTTTCGCTTCCCAGTCTAATGATCCATGACATGTCATAAGTACTCCACAGCAGGATACAAAGCATAGAAAAGAAACCTGGTAACACTTTAGATTAAGGTTCACATATTCACCATCAACTAGTTGTTCATTAACATGTTAGAGTCAAACTACTGGCTTATTGGTTATGAACAAGACTTCACTTTAAAATAGGGAACATATTCTGAGTTAGAAAAACCACATTTTGAGTTATTTTGACACAATTAACACTTGTAGTTTCACGTCTTGTTACATAAGAATAGACCATATTTGTTAGGTGTTATTATGAGAGAATGCCTCATTATGCCCATATTGAGCATATTAAGACCAAAACTCATGTACAACAACGTCCTTACTTACAATAAATAAGCACTAATTAAAGGGTTATTAAGGACACACTCTTAACTAATGAGTACTTGTAGAATATGGCCATGTAGAAAAAACATTAATATGCGTTTTATAATGACTAATAAAGAGCCAATATACTGCTAATATGTTAATTAACAACTAGCTGATGGCGAATATGTGTACCTTTTTAAAATAAAGTGTTACCAAAAACCGTTACTTAAGGAGGACATTTGCAGGCCATTTACATGCACACAAATCTATATAACACTCCAGAGGAAAGTGAAAACCCCAAAAAGCACAATATGTATTCTCTAATTCTGTAAAAAAAAACATTTGTGGTCTAAGACAGTTGCCATAAAACATTTCTTTTTGCATTATTCCAGATTTGCTCAAAACCCGGCAACCTTATTATGCTGAAAAAACTCCAGGGGTTTACAGTTACTGTTCCTGTTAGCTCATTAGGAAATAACTCCCCTTAAAACCCCACATAGGCAACCTGATGATTAGTGAGCTTTAGAGGTGTTTTTCACATCGAGCAGATGTTTTGATTTTGTTCCATCACAGAATAATTACGTCTGAGACAATGAACAATACTTTCAACACTGCAAATATCTTGTGAGCAATTGAATAAAATATCATGTTAGAAAAATTAAGTAACGATTCACTACTGAAGCAATTATGTGTCATTTACTTTTAGATTTCAGAGTATTATTTTCGCCTTGAAACACAGAGTTTATTTATATATTATTTTCTGCTTATTCTCCCGTGCAACACTCTCTTTCCTCATGTTTTTCTCTACAAATTGCAGGGCACAAAAACATTTTTCTAAAGTCATAATGTAGGTCTTTTGCTGTGTAATTTGTAGCTTTTTGGTAAAAACAACACTTTGCTGCAAGAAATAATTTGCCTTATCCTCAGGGTGCCATGAAAACACACTGCAATCTGGTCTCCTGGTGTTGAGAAATGTTTGGATCAAATCTGTCCTGGGGATATTATTACAGATTATATCTTTGGTGGGCGTATTTCTCCACTAACTCCAGTGATTAAACGCTGCCGTACAGTGGTGTACGGCAGCGTGGTGGTTTCTTTTAACAGTTTGTTTCCATGTGTTGTGTGACAATGATTACGCTTCTGTTTCATTGCTGTTGTCGGGCCCTGGGCTTTCTCACTTAGAGACTAGCTAATTAAACAACTCTATCTTTGCATTCCCACTGATTACTTCATTTTTAAATTGCAAGTAAACAAGTTGTGTCGCTTCAAAGCACCATCCATGTCTGCTGGAGTCATTGGAAATCATTCATCTGGATATAAAGGCGTTGAAATTGTTATACATCTTGTACTCTGCATAATAAAAGTCACAACACATTGTCTGGCTGGGTTTACAGAGTGGCCTTGCTAACAATAGAAAGGTGGCATATGCATGGCTGACATTATGACTTAATCCATCTGTCTACACTGGTTTAACAGATGCAAGAGTTTATTTTGAGTTTAAGATTCAGGAAAACCAGACTCAGAGAATGTCATAATGTATCTGTTGCTCTTTTGTTACATGGCTTGGTTGAATACTCGATTGTGATTGGTCGATTTGGACATTCCAGAGGTTATTCTTTTGCACTAACAGACCGTTGCTAGGGAGAACAGACCGTTGCTAAGGAGGGTCAAGCAGAGGATTCATGATGAATTAGAGAAATCAACAGAAGAAGACAGACAAGAAGTAAATACTAAAGGGAATATCAGAAGAAGACAGATAGGAAGTAAACAATAAAGGGAACAGCAGAAGAAGAAAGAGAGGAAGTAAACACTAACGGAGAAGCAGAAAAGACCAAGCCCCCAGGAAGTGCTCCGGACTCTGAGGAAAAAATGTGTTGTGTCCAAACGGCGGTAGTACAACTCCCGTATCTGTCCGTGATGTCACCCGGCCCAGAAATACTTTTTCCCATTGACTAACATTGGGAAAGAGACGTCTGTAAATCAGCGGATATTTAAAAAAAATCTAAATAAACTACCCAGTATGAACTATTGTATAGCCCTTATTAGAATCATTAGGTTCTTAAAGTTGTAAAATGCACTAAAAGCGGAATCTAGATTTATTTTCTCTCTCCATTCATTCTATTGAGCCGAGAGTGGGAGCTCGGGGGGCGGGGCTTAAGGGGCGCATGCTCTGTGAGCGCACATACGGGTTCTTCTGCTCCGACAGCTAGGCATGACGGGTAATCTGTGACGTTTCGCTCTCTCAAAAGTTGGGCCATTTTGTCCTCATGCGCCAATGAGCAGCTCTCATAGGAAAGAACGAGACCCCGCCTCCCACGCTGTATCCAGCTCTTATTATACATCCATGCAAACGACAGACCGGAAGTAAACACTAACGGGAACAGCAGAAGAAGACAGACAGGGAGTAAACACTAACGGGAACAGCAGCAGAAGAAGACAGACCGGAAGTAAACACTAACGGGAACAGCAGAAGAAAACAGACAGGAAGTAAACACTAAAGGGAACAGCAGAAGAAGACAGACCGGAAGTAAACACTAACGGGAACAGCAGAAGAAGACAGACAGGAAGTAAACACTAAAGGGAACAGCAGAAGAAGACAGACAGGAAGTAAACACTGCACATAGTCCCCAACATAATGGTACAAAGTCAGTTTTATGCAGTATTTGTAGATCTATAACTCTGAGTATGAAATTAAAAGGTTTGGAAATAATAGCGGCAGCTCAGCAGAGTTTCTCATCCGTAACAGGAAATCTTTTGAACGCTCCAGGGACAGAAATCATTTTTCCCTCCACAGCATCATCGATAAGTATTACTCACAACATTTCAAAAATGATTGCTGCTGGTATTTTTTGTCTCTTAAAGATTTTCTGGGCTGTTACACCATTTCTATAGTGATCTGGCTTTGGGCTTGTATTTGTCCATCATTCTGTTGTCCCAGAGCTTTTGTTATCTCAGATGTTTTGCAGTGAAAAATTATCTTTTTAGGTTTATTAAGTCTTTACTTTTCCCTTAATTTCAGTTTTTATCCATTTATGTGTAAAGTCATAATTTTTCTTATGTGTTTGTTAGATATTGAGCTTTTTGGCTGTTATCTTCAGTGCAAAGCTGTCATTGTCATTAAGGCCTCGATTATAGCTCAAAATGGACAGTGTGTCTTTGTTATTGAAGCCAACTTAATACCTTTATTTGTACTATTCATTTTAATGCGTACTGGACACACGTTAGTTGATCAGAATATCAATATCTGGTTAAAAAGAATGACTCACAGTTAATTATACTCCGTCAGAAATAAGTCAAGCACGCAGCTACAAGGTTATTTATCTGTCTTTCAGATATCTGTCAGGCGTAACAACCCACACAGCATTAATTTGGTCTAAAGTCAAAGCCGAAGCAAGAGAAACTAAACAATTACGAAGTTCAGACAAAGAGGAAAAAATTTGAAAAGGTGTTAGAAGAAAAGGAGACGTGAGTCAGGTAGATGGATAATCACACAGCTTTTGCTTTCAATAAGATGCCTTTGTGAAGTGTGCTCATTCACAGGATCTATATTAGATTCGAGAAGTTTAATGAAAAGGATTGAATAAACCTCAAGGCCTTCTGTCAGACTCTAATGAAATAATTTAACAAGTGCGTCATGTTGTACTTTGACATTAAATAAACACTTCTATCCGTCATGTACGTGCATTTTGTGATGAAAACACAGCTGTCGTTAAAATGAACGGACTTGTTTCTGCGTACTGATATGAATGCACATAGTCCCTTTTATCCTCCTCAGCAACAGTCTGTTCTCCTTAGCAACAGTCTGTTCTCCTTAGCAACAGTCTGTTCTCCTTAGCAACGGTCTGTTCTCCTTAGCAATTGTCTGTTCTCCTTAGCATTAGCAACGACCTGTTATCAATAATTAACAACCTCCGAAATGTCCAAATTGACCAATCAGAATCAAGTATTCCACTAAACCTGTTCAAGCCCAGATTTTTCTGTCTTGGGAACTTTTACTTTTTCCCGATTAAACCTGTTTTAATACCTGTATTTTAATCAGTCCTTTAACATGAATAAAGTAACTGAATACTGGGATTACAGAGCAGCTAACAACAAGTCAAATTACATAACAATTGTACCCTTCACATAGCCAACAAAGGTCAGGAATTGGAGGAGATTGGAAACATTTCTTGCCTTCTTTCTAATTTCTGTGAATTAAAGAGCTCAAAACAAACTGCAAGTAGACTTAGAATATTCGAAGAGAGACTTATTTTTCATGTGCGTGCGTTCTGTGACCATATCTGTGTAAAAGCAGTGAGCTATACGGACGTCTCTTTAAATGCGTCCACTTGTGACAGTGAGCTAGCCAAAGCAGCTGGTGATAAGGATCCTTCACAGAGGAGCTCACTGTTAGTAAGTGGGAACATTAGGTCAGTGAGTTAATGTTGTTTACATTGATGAAGCCTTGCCCCGACATATCCTCACTGCTGTGCTCCCAGAATCATGAAATAGATGATTAACCCTCGCCTCATGTTTACTGCCCCGAGGGAAACCTCAAGAAGGGCTCAGTACAAAATATACAATATTTCCGCCTTAAAACACTCACTGCAGGGAACTGAACAACACACCTTATTTAAAGGGGACCTATCATGCAAAATGCACTTTTGTACGTCTTTTATACATAAATATGTGTCCCTGGTGTTCCAAGGAACTCACCAAGTGTCAGAAAACACAACCCTCTCTCTTTTCCTCCATACCCAAATCTCTAAAAACGGGGCTGCAACGGATCTGATAAAAACTGATCCAGATTTGAACATTTCTCTGACGTCAGGACGGAGGAGCTCCGCCTATATGGCCAACTCTCCACCTATCAGGGGAATGAGAGGTTGCCGTGGCATGGTAACAGCATGGTAACAGCATGGTAACACAACGCTCGTAACTCGGCCCCCTCCTTTGCAGGGGGGCGTGGTCAGCTGCAGCGCATGCAAAGACAGAGTGGAGGAGAGCAAAATAGAGCGAAATGAGGCATGGCTAAAATGCATGATCTGTTTGGTATTTTGAAAAAGAAAACGTATAAATATACCTTATATAGGTATGGCCCTACAATATATTATTAAAATATAGCATGATAGGTCCACTTTAAATGATGTCGAATAACTTAATCCATTTAAACCCGTCCCCTGTCATTTCAATTATAAACTGTTAAGAAACTAAGCAACATTTAAAAGTCCTGCATCAACTTTAAAACCTCCATAACTTCCTGTTTCTGTCACTTCTTGATTCTTTGTGTTCTTGGGAATTCATGACT
This sequence comes from Lindbergichthys nudifrons, assembly GCA_943590975.1. Taxonomy (NCBI): domain Eukaryota; kingdom Metazoa; phylum Chordata; class Actinopteri; order Perciformes; family Nototheniidae; genus Lindbergichthys; species Lindbergichthys nudifrons. The sequence goes on along the minus strand of CALSBW010029408.1, from coordinate 149,241 downwards.
TTACGAAACATTTCTTGAAATGTGTTTTCTGGATATCATAAGAACTGAGTTGAGATGATTGATATAACCCTAATGTTTGTGCGTTATGTACTGAAAAGAGACTGCATTTCATAAAATAAACACAGTCACTGAAATCACCATCTGGTTTTTGTCATATCGTTTTGAACTTTATTTGAAGCAACAAAAAGTAGACCTCAACATTTTCGAAATTGACCAATCACCATTGAGTATTCACTTGTAATAATATAAATCAACATAGTGCTCACCTTGCTGGCTCCGGGCAGTAGATGCAACTTGACATAAGGGTCTGAAAGCCCGTTATGGTCCATCGGCTTGAGCCCCTGGGAAATAAAACACAGACAAAAGTATTAGTAAGAGAAATCAGCCAGACATTATTTCTGCTATGAGTTAGCATGTGCTTTGAACGTTTGTTAATTTAAGGGACAATACATGGAAGGTTGGGACACTGAAGGTGACATTTATATACATTACATTACATGTCACTTGTTAGACGCTTTTATCCAAAGCGACTTACATACTCAATACTGTGGGCAATCCCCACAGGAGCAATTTGGGGTGAAGTTTCTCAGGGACACAACGACATGCTGACTGCAGTGGGGTTTGAACCTGTGACCCCCTGATCCAAACACCAACACTCTATCCACTGTGCCACACGCCTCCCATTTATTGTGCATTTTGTGAATGTATTTAACTTAACATTTCTAAATAGGCTACATCCACTGTATGTTCTGTATCTCACTATTTCCTACGCATCCTGTGCAACATTCGTTCATTAGTGATTCAAATCAAATGATGCAGGTTTAACTTCAGCAACAAGTGAACAAGTAGCGAACTGTCAGCTATGCTAACTATCCTTATTAGTCAATTATGAAAATATATATACATATTTTTTTTCTATCAATCGAATCGTTGACTTGTTCTACCACTTCTCCTGAAAAGACCCTTCACATCACCCTGATAAAAATTCGGGGGAACTGAATGAAAAAGAAAATAGCTTTTACATTTATTTTGAAAAGCAAATCAATGCAATTCCTAAAGAGGGAGCAGGAGCTAAAGGTCAGGCCAACAGTGACCACATAAACCAACATAGTGAAGTGAAGTGAAAACACCTGAAGGCTTTCCACAGTGAAATGTAGAGCAAATAAAAAACTTCGATCAAAATGTCCTCCCATACCGAACAGAGCTTTTATAAGTTGTGTTTTCTTTGACCTCATGTGCTGTTGAGTTTATTACTGACCATTAAGACATACTAAAGATAGTTTTTTTAGGTTAGAGAATAATTGTCTACCAATATACGTGTTGTTTGTTGGTGATACTGGGCACATCTGAACAATGTAACACACTTTGAAATGCACAACTTCATCTCCTGTCCTATGGTCTCCTGTGTGCAAATAAACTTATTCCCCTGTTATGGAAATCAAAGAATGTGCCCAGTTTTAAAGCTTGGATTGCGGCATTGACTGATACTCTGCATTGAGAAAGAATTCGATATATCCTAAAAGATAGACTGGGGGAATTCGAAAGGATGTGGGGTCCAATGGTTTCATTTATAAGAGGGACGGTCGGCTGAAATGCATTACACAGACAATCGCTTTTGAATGGCTTGGGTGGCACTGCTCGGGGAGGGAAGGGTGGGGGGATAGTCTGGGCTCATCTGCACCCTTTAAGTTTATTTATTTATTTGTAGTATATATATACTATTTTGCATGTTCTTTCCCACTAATAATAAATTAATAAATTGCTCTTATTGTCATTTCAAAGTACAGGTACTATGTAACGAAATTGTTTCTCTGCATTTGACCCATCCTAGTGTTAGGAGTAGTGTGCTGCCGTGTCAGGCGCCCGGGGAGCAGTGTCTTGCTCAGGGACATCTTGGTAGCAATTGGTCTTGCCGGGACTCGAACTGGTGACCTTCCAGTTGTCAAGCCAAATCCTTATCGACTTCGACTTCGCCACCACCACTATGATTAGGTATGTCGTTAAGTATGTTATTCCTGTCATGCTATGTTTTTTCTTTATTATTTTTTGTTGGCTGTTCTGTTTGTCTTCTATGTTGAAAAAAGGGAAGCATGATTTCCACCCCAAATAAGTCTGTACTAGTGCTTACACGTGTCTGCTTCTTCTCAATACAAATATTTGAAACAAAATATAATGTATGTGTTGTTTTTCAAATGGGTTTTTCACCTACACCTGCAGGTCTAAGAACACACCATTAACCCTCCTGTTGTGTTCGGGTCAAATCTGACCGATTCACTACTTTCATCAATCATAACTTTTTTGTTTTACATTCGATTGCATTCAGGCTTTATGATATCCTTCACAGTAGACATTTGAACATGTAAAATTGCTGATCATCACTTTCATTGAATTTTGGATGATTTAGTCAACTTTGTAACACCCATGGTGTTCCCATAAAGAAAAGGAATTAGTAACCATCCGGATCAGATAAATCACACACACACACACACACACACACACACACACACACACACACACACACACACACACACACACAGAACAATTTGACACATTTCCCACTCTTATGTGCCCATCCCCCCACATGGATCACACCTGGCACACGCAATACATGTTCAGTGTCTGTTCTTTGTATATGTACTGCAGTTTTTCGTGTATACCAGTAGTCTGATACAATATGTACAGTTTGAAAGGGTGTTAAATGACATTTGGTGATGATTCCTGGTTTTTGTGTTAATGTAATAGCAGTTAAAACAGGACCGGTCAAATTTGACCGCGAACACCAAAGTAAGGGGGGGGGAAACGAAGACAATAGGAGGGTTAAACCTCATTATAATCACTATTAAGGGGTATCAAGCCAGAGTTGTTCTACAAATGACTATTAAACTCAACTCTTCATATAACATTGGTAGGAATACCTTTTTAAGGGTATCTCCGATGACTCAGAATCACACTTTAATAAAGCTTTGGAGCAGGATTCAAATATTTAATAAATGAAAAAGAAGTGGGAATATTGTAGCTTATTTATCCTGATGTGCAGACTCAATATTGCTAAAATCCACCTTTCATTAAGAATGTATTCAATTATCTGTTAATCTGTTGATAATTCATTGTTTAGTAGTGTATACAAAACCGTGAAAAATGCCCGTCACGATTCCCTAGAAGACAACTTGATTTCTTCAATTATTTGTACAAAATTATATTCAAATTTAACGATCAAGGTTGTTGTTGTTGATTTGATTTTGTTTTTCATTATTTTGTGCTTTCATCGTTCTTGGCTTTCAGATGGGAAATGCCTTAAATCTTCACACTTCCTGTTGTAACACATGCTTTGTTTTTCTCCATGTCTTTATATAGTGAACAGGAACAGAACATACTGTTTAACACAACAACACACTGTACAGAACATATAGGGAGCGGGGGAGGGGGAGTGTGAATGTGGGAGATATGTAAAGGAATATGTATGGGAAATGTAAGGGGAAGGGGGGAGCTAAGAATTGAAGAGAGATGTGTGAGAGAGGCCGGCCATTTAAAATGCAATTTTCTTAAATTCATTTGTTTCGCGATCTTCAGAAAATCACACCAAGCTATAATAAAGAAAGTCCGTACACCTGACATGCAGGACTGGACATTAAATTGGCAAATCTCCACACCTTTCCACGGAAAATTTAATATCGGATGTATATAGATTTTTTCCATTTACATTTTTTTTCAAGATCTAGACTTCTAGAGTAATCATATATTACTTATTCAATATTTATTCAAGTATTTGTACATTTTTTATAATACATAGATTTTTCAGATTTTTTTTACAATCTTACATTTGTTTACGTTAGATATATTCTTTCCCCGTACTTCTATGTACTTATGCATTGTTCATATTTTGTGTCCTTTTTTAGCTGTGTGTAAAAATATGTTATCCCTGTAAAGTTGTGTGTGTCAGTTATATTAAGAGCAACTAAAAGTCCTTGTATTTTGATTCATGCACCATTCAAATGCTCATTCTGATATAATAGTACGCAGAATAAAGACCTATACAATAATAATCGTAAAAAGATTATAAGATAAATGTTTTCTTCTGCCTAATAATAAAGATTCCACATCACTATCAATTCTCATTTATCAAGCCCAGTGCCATTATTTTAATTACTCCCATTCTTTATGGTTTCTTCTGTAATGGAACAAAAAGGGAAAAACATAACAAATGTGACGTTCAGCCACAATTATCTGTCCTAATAGAGCAGCTCGGCGTGGAGCCCAGCACTCAGCAGGAATTACTGGCAGCCAAATGACACGCACGCACGCACGCACGCACACACACACACACACACACACACACACACACACACACACACACAC
>CALSBW010029408.1:111222-127431 GCA_943590975.1 Lindbergichthys nudifrons | reverse complement strand
TCAGCAGGAGAGGACTCTTTAAAGTAGAGACACTACATACTGATATATACCTGAACATCAGCAGAATTGGGCCCCTTATACTTTGTCTTGCTAGGGTTACATTACATGACATGTTACTTGTTAGACGCTTTTATCCAAAGCGACTGACATACTCAATACTGTGGACAATCCCCACAGGAGCAATTTGGGGTGAAGTGTCTCAGAGACACAACGACATGCTGACTGCAGTGGGCTTTGAACCTGTGCTACCCTGATCCGAACACCAACGCACAACCCACTGCGCCACACGCCTCCCGGGTTAGAGTTAGCTAACAATTATTTGCCTCAGCGTGTGCATAAAATACAGTTAATGAAATTCTTTATAAAATTAAACAAATTTGCCTTAATTAACCTATTGGTACTGGCCATGATAATCAGGCAGTTATTGGTATCGCTTAAAGAAATCGGCATAGTGCACATCTGGTTTAAATAGCTGAACACAGTTGATCAGTCCCATAAAGCATTGTGCATTGTAAATTATAATGCTATAACAGTGCATTGGAACCACCATCTGTAGGTCCTTCTGCTTTCTACAGAGCACAAACTTTAACACAGAAAGTGATCAATTTTTTAACAGTTGCAGGTACAGGGTTCATGTTTTATTGATGCATGTCTTTCTCCTGAGTCCAAACAGACTCTAGTTGATAGACAAGCTGCGGATAATAAGAACTACTGCATCTGAACCCAAGGAGATGTAAAAAGTCAGACGTAAAGTCAGGTGTGAGGGAAACCACTTATTGAAAGCTGTCACTGAGCTCTTGTCAGCAGTTGAAATGTTGTTTCTTAGACTCGTGAGATTCAGAGTGACTGCAAAACACGGTGGTTATTTTTCAGAGAGAGTTGTAGGGTTGTAAATCGGCCTGTTATTTTTCCACACTTGTGAAGACAGATTACTGGAACGACAGCAGATGAGGGAGGCCTGCATCTTTCCTTACAGACGGGCCTCCTGCGGGGAGAACTTCTGTGGATCATTTCATGGTTGTGCGGTGACGTTGTGAGGCATAATGTGCTACAAGGAGGTAGAACTGAAGCACAGCGGAAAGAAACTTCGTAATTTTGCCTGATTTTAGGCGACTGTAATGCTGTTTTCTAAGGAAGCGAAGCAAGAGAAGATTGAGATTGTGGCAAGGTGTAGAACTTCTGTGGATCATTTCATGGTTGTGCGGTGACGTTGTGATGCATAACGTGCTATAAGGAGGCCTGCAGTAGAACTGAAGCACAATGGCAAAAAACGTCGTCATTTCGCCTGATTTTAGGCGACTGTAATGCTGTTTTCTAAGGAAGCGAAGCGAGAGAAGATTGTGATGGTGGCAAGGTGTTACTTTGTGGAGTCTGAAATTGTAATACACGGTTATTGTTGTTGTATCAGTGAGCTGAAGTGGATTCGCTTCAAAACATTCACACTTTTATTGTTTTCAAACTACTCATGTTATGTCAATCGAATAACTCATTAATATCTTTGTAGTTGATTCAGCCAAGCATCTCTATACACAACACACAAGTACTGCATAGCTTTTTGAAATGATCTCACGACTGTTTGTAGGACATAATGATAACAATATGTAGTTTCATGAATTTTTCTTTTATCAGTTTTAAAGAGGCCCTATTATTCTTCTTTGGGGGGGTTCCCTTTTAGTGTGTTATATATGTTTTGGTGCACGTAAATGGTCTGAAAAAGGCTAAAATCCTTATGTTCCCTCCAGAGGGAGTTTCTTACCACACACTATCAAACACTCGCGATTCTATTGGCTAGCGCTCCAACACATTGTACTTGATAGACTAAGGGGCGGGACATCGGTTGACCAATAACAACAGAGCCGGCCAGCTAACCAATCAGAACAGACTGGGCTCTGGTTTCAGACAGAGGGTGAAAAGAGGTGCTGCAGCACAGGCAGTATGAGAAAAATAAAGTGCTTTTTGAACATTAAAGCATGAAAACATGTCACAGTGGACGACATAAAATGTGCCCGTTTAATCTAAAGTTAACCCTATGGATACATTACATTACATGTAATTTGTTAGACGCTTTTATCCAAAGCGACTTACGTACTCAATACTGTGGACAATCCCCACAGGAGCAATTTGGGGTGAAGTGTCTCAGGGACACAACGACATGCTGACTGCAGTGGGACTTGAACTTGCTACCCCCTGATTTCGAAGTCCAGCACACTACCAGTATCCACTGAGCCACAGCCCCCGGATACTTATAATATTCCTGAGAGTGCTATCGAGTATGAAGTATCTGGCTTTCTTAACGACTTCAGTTCACATTTTAAATTAATTAATAAGTGGAAATAAAGGGCTTTAAACCATTGAATAAAGATGAAGGTAGCAGGAGAAATAGCCCATAGACTCTCTTGTTAACATGAAAAATATGTCACAGTAGAGACACTAAATACAAATATGAACCTGAAAACGAGCATAACATGTCCTTTATATATTAAAGGTCCTGCTGACTTTATGTTTCTGGTTAATATTCTGCACCAACTCTCCTGTGTCTGATACAATGACACTGAGTGGCAAACTGAAGATCTGTGCCTTGATCTGTATCGGCATATTCATGTTAATGAGGCACTATACTGTCATTACAGAAATTGGATAACTCACTAATCTATTCAATTAATTATTGCCCTCTCATTTTCTCCACTTTTTCTAGGATGAGCAATCTTTAAGTGAGAGATCTGTCCAGAAATCACTGTATTGACGTCAATTTGGCTAGAATATTGTATCTAAGCAAGCCAAGGAAGTGCAGTATGAGTCATCTGCCTCACACCAACATCCACCGTGTCAAATAAGACACAAAGAAACTGCCATTTACCTTGTAGCCTGAAAAGTAGTGACATATTGAGTATCCTACCGCCTGTGATATCAGGAAAACTGAGTCATTCTGTACAATTCAATAAAATGTCACCAAGGGCAACTACAGCACGTGAAGAGAAACCCCCCTCCTGTGTTTGAGCACACACACATCCTGACTCCTCCACAGCCAAGTGTACAGGAAGTGCTGTTAGCTCTGAGCTATTTCTGTCCACATGCATGTTCTCCCTCTTAAATCAATTAAAGCCCATTTCAAGGGGCTAAATGGACTTATTAACGTCCTGTGAGCCATGACAATGGATGAGGCCTGATTCACTTTCTGCTCTGTGCAGCCTGTGGAGATGCTGAACATACGGATGGATGGACGTTAGCAAGGTAACAGTTATAGTTAAGACGTAATAACTTGCTGGACAGAAGTACATGGCTGACGCTGAAATCTTAGGCTGTTGTTCACGCTCAATTTAATACCATTTACTAGACAGATGAGCTTTGTCAATTTGACAGAGTTCATAGATAAAAAGTGCTTTTCTTTTGTGTGACTATTATAATCGTGACTATTATCATCAGCTTTTAAGCGACTAAATTAGCCGTGCTTGAATTTAGTGCTTTACTGACTATTGCTTCACAGTATGGTTACTTTTTGGAGTTAGTATAGTAGAGTAGTTATCGGCTTGTTTGCTGTTTTATTTAAAGGAATTGATTAAAGGGTTGAAGTCAATGTGTCATTGACTTCACGCTGGAGTTCTTGGGCTATCTTATTTATAATTGATGTATTTATATAATTCAGGTCGGCGCGTTATCGATGCTTCTATCCTCCCATGTAAACACTTGGAGGTTATCAAGAAAGTGAAAAATAGACAATTAGTTCAACTGGCTTTCACCTAGAAGATAGTGTGCTTTCAAAAATCAACAGCTGTTAATCTTAAACAATTAATGACCGTTCACTTTGCAGGTAACGTTTTTAAATTGCAGGTAAACAGTAACATCTAGCACAATAATATGCCTTTCCAGAACTCGAAATGTGACTTATTTTCATGATTTGTCTGGTAAGATTGCATGAAAGTGTTATCTTGTGACAATCAGATGTTGTAAAGAACATACTATACGTGTGTGAAAAAATGAACTAACCTGATTTTGAGTGAGTTACTGACGTTTATAGTGATTTTTGTAAATACTTTTTCAACATTTTCTTTTGATTAAATGCATTTTTCGAATGGATAAAAGCAAAGAAAAAATAGCTATACCATTACTGACTGTTTCGATCCTATTGCAATACATGTCCACCAAATGTAGGAAAAAGAGACTGAAGGAGACTAAAAGCTACTGTTCTGCTGCACAATGGAAATGTCTTCATCTATCAGCAGAAACACATGTTTCTGGAACATCAAGTGATATTTCATTAAACTTATCTAAATAGAATCATTTCACATAATGAGTAAATAGCCATTAACTGGTAATACTTTCTATTTGATTGACAGATGCCAAGATAGTCATCATTGCTTGTAGCTCCTCCATTTGTGCTCACACCCAGCGCTTAATTGAAACTGTTTGATGTCAATGTAATGCGTTTGATTCAAATAAGCCACAGTTTTCCTCCTTCAGCTCCAGAAGGGATTTGCTCGATGGGATGAATGTCAGTGGGGAAATAAACCAAAGCTCGCTATTGAGGAAAACCCTCAGTAAGACAACATATCGTATGGTTTCTTTCCCATAGGGTAAAAACAGCCCCTACAGGATAAAGAACATTATCACCTAAAGGACATAATCTATTCTTTATGTCATAGGACATAGGAATTCGTCCTATGGCATAAAGAATAGATTATTTCAGCAACACTCATTTTACCTTGTATAGCCTTCATTAAAAAAGTTAATTATCAAATACTCCTTGCTCTTTAGACAGTTGGCTTGTCAAGGTGAAGGATTTAATTAAATGTTAACAGAGTCTAAGGGCTATTTCTTCATCCTTATAGAATGGTTTGGAGCCTTTTATTTCCACTAACTAATTAATTAAAACGTGTATTGTCTAGTTAAGTAGTTAAGAAAGCCACATACTTCATACTCTGTAGCACTGTGAAGAATATAAGTATTCATAGGGTTAACTTTATATTGAAGGGGCACATTTTCACAATATCTGCTCTTTAATAGACTGTCAAACAATGTAAACTAAATCCTATTAAGTGCAATATCACCTACACATCTTCTTGTTTACCAAACTAAATCCAAAAGCAATAACTCTGTAGGGTACTTACTTACCCTACATCAAAGCGCCATCAGATCATAGTTTTGTTAAGCAAGTCATGTTGTGTTGTGTTGCCTGAGGCCCCAATATTTATTAAGGGGAATATCTAAGAACATATGGCTATATGGGATAAATCTAGATGAAATAGTCTACCATGTAATTTAGGCCCCATTTACACGGGAACGCAAACTAAACGCAAACGAACCGAATTCGATATCAAAATAGTCTTCCGTTCACACGGATACGGCTCAATAAACGTGTCCCTTCACACGAGACCGCTCGACCCGCTGGAGACACTGTAGTACATATGCCGGGCCTGTAAGTGACGCTGTACTTCTGCCACAAAATACACCAAAAGCAGCGAAGAAGACCCCTGAGCATGGTTGCCCTTCTGTTTATGCCCCGCGGTGGATTTAGCAACATGTAGTTCATGTAGTTCTCCATGTCCACTTGTTGCTGATGGTTGTGGTAGAGGAGCTGTAGATTTTGCACTAATATCTGTAGCATGGTCAGTAGCTACTGACAGTAGCTACTGACCATGCTACAGCTGTGAGCAGCAGAGGTGGGGAGAGGTGGGGCTATGGCTTCATCGTTATCAGGAAATGATCGTATAGGACGTACACACGGAGCCGTTTGGCCCCCCAGAGCGTTCAGTCCGCAGATCTATCCACCTTGGGACTCGTTATCGTTTTAGGGGTCTGTTTCCGCCGTTCCATCACGGCCTCGTGTGAACGAACGGGCTATACGAAAGAGAAAAGTAGCGGATACAACCCGTTTCGTTCCTGTGTAAACAGCACCTTATATACATTGTTTAACGCTTGACAAACCTAATCCTTTTACATCCAAGTGAGTAATGGCCTTATCAGTTAATCTAATTAAAGACTTAACCCCGGGTCAAGGATTGTTGTTCAACTACTTGTTACAAACATCAGGGTGTTAGAAAAACCTTTAGTTGGTGAGCTGTTGCAAATATACAGAAAACTGAGGCCAACAGTGTCCATAGCTTGTTTACAAGAGATATAAAAGGGCATTAAACAAGTTGCCAGCTTCAAATAAGAGAAGAGTTTTAATTAATTACAGAAAAACAGAAATTAGTGTGCAGTGTGCACATCAGCAATTAGCCAAGTGGGAGGAAGCAGAGGAGAATGAGTGCTGTGGATAAATTAATTAATTGACTATATTTTGTCATATGAAAACAAAAGAACACAATTAATATTCCTCTACTGTTTTAGTTTGGGTAGTTAATGACTTGATTGATGATAAGTGTCCTACTTTATGATGATTGCTTCGCAAAATGAGTGATGAAAGATCAGTGTTTTATAAGTTATTAGCTATTACGGTGGAAAAATACCACACCAATATTTCAGTTTGTGAAATAGGGGATTTTTTTCTTCTGTTCAAAATTTGCTGAGCTTTCCTTTCTTTGTAGATATCTAGTGTGTCATTAGCCATGATGGATTTTAGTCATGGGTTTTCCATTTTGAAAGAGTCAATGTGATTAATAGCAGTTGAACGGAAAAGAAGAAATAAGCCACTCTGCATTCCTCACATTTGACATATCACTCTTTTTGAATGTAAATGCAGTTCAGTTTCCTTTTGCACTCTCTTATGACCTCTTTTGTTTGCTTTTAGTTATGTTGTCTGGTGACATTTTGTCTCTTTCTGCATTCACAACATTTATTTTTCTGAACAAATGTCATCCGGGCTCTGATAATAAAGCATTGCACCTGTAAGTGAACACTGCTTCGTAACTAAAAAACTAAGATGTCCGACATGTGCAAACGCGCCCGAAACACTTTCATAAGAAGGAACACGGTGCAGTTTCAAAAACAATGCAAATAAAACAAATGAAATGTGCAAAAACGTGAAGAAACATCTTGACCAACTTGACAACACATGAGCAGCATTTACTAAAAACACTGCATAAACAAACCGCTAGAAGAAGCATCTTTATGCACCTGTCGGCCACCGTACTAAACCATATCTCCACTGTCACTAAACCAATATCAGAATTTAGCGTTTAGCCATCACTTATTCTTCCTAAAGGACAGTTTCATCCCAAGATCAGAGAAGATAAGACTGTTAAGCACCTGAACTTTTGGAAGAACATCCATAACATTCATCTGTTTGTAAATTGTATATCAATATTCCAATTACTTGTATATAGACTATTCTGCACTATTTATTTTATATTCTATTTTATATGTATTTACTTGCACAATTTTGTCTGTTTTATTGTGTTAATAATAATGATAATAATACATGACACTTATATAGCGCTGTGTTGCACTGTTATGGCGCTTTTCCACTGCAGGGCCTCGCACGGCTTAGTACGGTATGGCTAGGCCTCGTTAGGCCTTGTTAGGCCAGGCTCACTTTATGCTGCGTTTCCATTACAGTTTAGGAACTGGGGTAGTAACTATAGTAACACAGTGTAGGCGTCATCTTCAATGCGAACCACAAAACCAACATCAGCCGTTAGCTGTTATCACTCAGAGCTCACAGCTCCTCATATCTGTTCAGAAACTAGACAAAAGTTAAACAAGTACAAACCACAGACTGTCTGTGTCATGGAGAATACAGTCGCTGGTTTATTTATGTCTGTATAGGCCGTTGTTGTGAGTGTGGACGGTCGGAGCATATACTGCGTTAGCTTAGCCAATCTCAATTTAGAAAACACGCATTTTAAAAGGTTTTTCGCCTGCCGTCTGTCTGCAGACTTGTCAAAGCATTAATTCATGGTTGTTACTAACCGGTATCAGTATGTTGTTACTTCGGCATCATTTTGAAACGTGTATTACAATTAAATCACGGTCAAATATGTTCATTTTGTTGTAGTTGCCAGCGGTTCTCTCACTAGTTTAGCATACTCAGCCTGGTTGTTGGCCCGGAAAGAACCTCGATTTTGGAGAGCCAGAAAACTGTGAAAAAGTACCCGCTAGCCGAAACTACGCCTAGTGGAAACGCAACCAAAAACGGGCCGGACACGGCACGCTTAAACCGTGCTCCGCACTGTAGTGGAAATGCGTCATTAGAGGAGTCTGTGATCTTCAAGGTTCAAGGCTTGTATTGGTCATTTGTACATAGCTACAGTGAAGTTATGACGATGAAAATCTTAGGTCACAGGTTCCTCCAACATTGCAACCCAATAAAACTGAAAAACTGAAATAATTGTGCAAGTAAGAAGACCTAAGAATGTAATTGTCATAACTACACTGTAGCTATGCACAAATGACAATAACAGCCTTGAATCCATGAGCCAGGGTCTATACAATCTGAGAAATGCCAAACCGAGGTACAGTACAGTCAGTCACAGTTGCTTTTGAAAATCCAGCAAAAAAAAAAGCACCAGAAAACACATTTATGGCTGGCAAAAGAAATAAGGGATTTAGCAAACAAATGAAATCATGGAAATGGTTATATACAGTATCCGAGGGAGCAAAAGCATTTTCTCCGGTTGGCTGAGCAGCAGACAAAGTCCAGCAGAGCAACGGAGAAAATAACGGCCATAAATCAAGATGGCCCGATGCCCGCTCTGCTGTCCAACTCTTCTGCCAAGACCTTCTCCTCTGATGCCCACTTTCCTCCAGAGCAGATATTCAGGCAGACGGATAGAAAGAGTTATCGCTGCTGACGTCAGAGCCAACACTTCATCACAACAAACACAGCCCAGGGAATTGGAAAAGACTATTCCCCCGGACTCACATTTATTGTATATTCAATCAAAATTTGATTTTTATTAAAATGTACAAATGGTGGGAGCTATTGCATTCCACCTCCAATATGCTGGATTTTTGGTTTATGTATTAATTAAACTATTTATCATTGCTAAGCTGGTTGTCTGTCGGAAGCCTGTGAGCAGTATTGATTCAGAAACAACATTAATCTGCTCTCATCTAGGGCCTCAGGATATATGGGAAGAGATGGCTCTTGCAGACAAAAAAAATATGAAAATAGTATCTGGATACAAAACAACAAAAAGGTTACTTTGGGGGATTTTATTCACTGATGATATCTAATAACCTATAAAAACTTTCTTTACATGACAATTTAACTTAACCACAACACAGGATGTTTCATGAATTTCACCCTGCAGATGTAAAGGGTCTTCGAGAATTAAAAATCGCTCCATAAAAATGAATAAATTGTGGTGCCCTTAAGAACTGGTACTTCTTAAAATGTCAAGACAATTCAACTTTTGGCACGGACGATGCTGCATTCATGACCTCCTCGAATGGCTCAATGTGCCAATTGTGGATATCGTTTTTCCAAATGTTGTTGTTTGTTGTGTCAACATGGACGCTGAAAACAAAGATGACTTGTATTTTATTACTTCAAGCATTTACAAGACACTTTTTCAGTGTCAGAGACTTTCATGAGAGTTTTCCCATTCTCGAACACAATTTTTCAATTTCAGTCAACATTACCCAAATGCAGCAGAAATACCGTATCCAACAATGTTAAAGAAGTGTGTAATATATCTGTGCATCTACCCTGTGAGTCTGATAAGCTCAAATATGTAATGGCTTCTTCTTTGTTCCATGCTACACCCTTCCACCAAGTTCCATACAAATCGACCGGTAATTTTTCCGTAATGCGACAACAAACAGGAAAACAGACAGACAAACTGAACAGAAAACATTGACTCCTTGGCTGAGATAATTAAGGCTGAGTGGTCTACCGTCATTTCCCATTAGTCTTCCCCATGTAAGACGCCCAACACAGTGGCCCGGATATTGCCTATCTGTGCATCCATAAATATTTGATTGAAAACCCAGGTATCGTTAAGCTAAGTGCTCTTCTCTGTAAATAACCGTCCTGTAAATAACCATCTGTTTGATCTACAATAAGCAGGAATGCTCCTACAGTCTGATGCTGCTGAACGACTGTATTTCAGCATCTATTACTAAAGCTAGCTATCCATCAGAAGTAACTGTCACCAGCATCTTTTCATTTACCACTCTAACAGTCAATATTCATGTTATGTTTGTGCCACAATTCAGTTTTTTGTTTCACAACATGCTACACAAAGCTTTTTTGCTTTTGCTGTTTGTGTGTTTGCCAATTCCTTCCCCCAAAAGAAGTCCATCTTTGGCATTTTGGTGCTTGATGACGCGGGAGAGTTTAGTCTAGCATCTTAAAATGTAGCCAACTAGCTTCTATAGGCTAAAGCAACAAACAGCTAACAAATTATTGCTGCAGAAATTTCGCAGTTACTAAACCTCTGGCTTTATTCAGCTTCAAAAACGACACGTCACATTTTACATCTCTATTCTATAATACCATCTTTGCCTATCAAGTTGTCCTTTCCTTTCATATCATTGTTTTTCATATTACCACTGCAATATCCGAGCAATATCCGAATATTCGGTCGTTGGCCTACTATTCGGTTTTCAATTTCGTTATTCGGATTTTTCTAAATGTATGCTATCAATAAAGGCAAATTGCCACATTCTTATACTATATTTATACTTTTTAATTGTACTGTTAAAATGCGGAAATATATACAATCTCAGCTTGGGCGCCTGACATCGCTTTCACACGTCACGCTTCACTTCGCTTCACACACCTGAAAACAAAATGCCGAAGACTTCAGCTGTGTGGGACTATTTTAAATTGGACGACGATGAGACGAAGGCAGTGTGCCAAATATGCAATATGAAACTGGTCCACCACGGTGGCACAACAACTATGAAAAGTCACCTGAATGCTGGAAGTAGTAGCTTAGCTTAGCTGTTGTCCAGTTGCCATGATGAAGCTGCTTTATCCGCCGTTTAAACAGTAACGTTACACATGATAAAAATATGTATATATATATATCCGGAGCCCGAAAAATGGTATTCGGGACAGCCCTAATTACCACCTTTATTAATGGTGCACCTAAATGCTGTATGCTATGTTGTATGTATTATCATGGGGGAATACAAAGAAACCTAACCCCACGTTTATTCAGATTCACTAAAACATGCTAGCTCACTAGTGGGCTTACTCATAGATACATACATGTCATCTTGCACCAAGATATTGATATTGAAGTGACTGTTATTTTGTATATTAATAATAATAATAATAATGGGTTTAATTTATAACGCACTTCATATCTGAGTTCAGATCCCGAAGTGCTCCAAGCATTTAGCATGGAACAAAATAATATTGATTGTTGTGTTTTTAGTTTTTTCTTATCTTAATGTGTGTATTGTTATAGGATATACATATGTTATACATATTTGTATACATATCTGTATACTGTATCATTTTACATTCGGGATTGTTGGAAACGTCATTTCGATCTCTCTGTCTGTAAACACAAACTGAGAGTAAGATTGACATTAAATGTATCATGCCTAACCCCACGTTTTATTCAGATTCACTAAAACATGCTAGCTCACTAGTGGGCTTACTCATAGATACATACATGTAATCCGTTACCTTTTTGAAGTTAACGTTTTATTTATAAACGGTCCTAGTTTAAAAATGAATACGAAAAATAAAAATAAAATGTGTGTGGTTGTGAGGCTATTTTGTTTATACTAAATGCTGTGCTTTTATTTATCTTTGAATGTGTGAATATGTATATATGTGTCTGTTGATTATGTATGTGTATTTTTTTATTCCTCTGGATTGTGGGAAACAGTATTTTGATCTCTCTGTCTGTACCCACAAACTGAAAGATAGACAATAAAGTTGACTTTGACTTAACTTATAATAGTGCATTATGACTCATTGACAAACCTAAATGTACTGCTTTGTTATTCGTTACATGTGTGATTTTCCTGCAATGACTTCCCAAAATGTACATTGTTAGAAGGCTTTATTGGCAGATCCCCTTTGCGTTGCTATTGGGTTGGTTGGATTTGTATTTCAAAGATCTGCAGACATGGTTGAGTTTGAGTGTTTCTGTTCAAAAGGAAAACTCAAGCACCTTAGAAAACTGTGGTTGATACTGCATGTTGTTCTACTCATTGAAATTATCTTCTGAATATATCACAAACATATTTGCAGGGAGTAAACAGTAGCTCCGGCAATTTAACACCTCAAACTGGAGCAGATTACAAAACAGATGGTCCTCTCTCACCCTACTACTCTGATGAAAGATCCCTAAAACCACCCAGAGGAAATTCAACATAAAGGACTTCTCTGATAATATCCTGTTTTTAATAAAAGCTTATCTTCAGTTCAGGTAACTTAAGGTCTCGGTCACCTTTTGACATTTTACAGGTAGTCCAAGATTCATCTCATTTATAGGGTTTGACGGTTGGACGAATGTATATTTTTGGGTCTTTTAGTCGTGTTATTTTGCTAATATAATGGTGCATCCTCATTATAGAAATGCACATATAAGGTTATAAGAGAATGGGCTCCTGATCAGGATCAAATTAGGAATGCAAGAAGCCCTATCATAAGCATTTTAAGCATCAAGACTCGATGACTTTGTGGTTTTCGTGTCTCTTTGTAGTCCTTTTTAGTGTATTTTTAGACTTTTTCTCTCTGTTTGCACTTGTTTTACGTTTCCTTTTAGTGGTTTTGAGTCTCTTTCTGGTTCGTATGTGTCTCTTTAAATTACATTTTGTAAGTAAAAGAATAATGAAACGAGGTGTTTTCGCTTGTAACAAGTAAAGAAATCTGCCAATAGAACAAGTGAAAATTTGCTTGGTTAGATTTCTTGAAATTAGACGGGATATTTAGATAAATCAGATCTTAATCAGCTGGGAAACTTATGTTGAACTATATCTTAACAGGATCAGTAAATGTGATTACAAAAATATTTTCATTTCATTTAATCGTTTATTTGAACCGGGACAGTGCACATTAATGAACATTTTAAACAAAATAATGCTTTTAAATGTAAATGAGCCGGATTTTAGCTTTGAGCTAGTTTCCCTCCGTAGTCCCGTCACATACAACATTTATGAACAAGTTAGCCTGAAATGCTCAAAAGTGTTCAGTTTTCTGATGTTAGTTGGTGATTTTCCAATAAGAATTTGTTTCAGTTTTTTAAATCAAGTAAGATGTATTTGTTAAAAAAAGATTAACCATCTCTTACAAAAACCACAGCAGCTTAAAGAACTTGTTTCATTTGAGATACAACTCAAAATAAGATGTTTTCAAGAGTCTTGAAGATGCATTGTCTAAAAACAAGACCCTATATCTCACTGCATTGTTACCTCTTCAGTTATTGGGTCTTATATCGAGTGTAAAGACATATTCTGTTAAGCAAATATACTTGGTAGATTAGTTGGTAATCAACTTATGACAAAATTGGACATTGGAGGGCTGACAAACTTTAACATATCGCCCAATGCTACTCCTTTTATCTCTGTTTTGGTCTCCACCACTTCCAGTTATACTAAGCTAGTCACATTAGATCGTTGATTAAAACCTACTGATTGACGCTGCTTTGAGCTTTGAAACACAATTGGTAAGATGATCATTCTTGGTGTGTTTGTTAGCAATACGGTTTGGAAATAATGAATGCTTTCTAAGATGAAAATAGATGTAAATATCTCTCTCACAGGGAGAATCGTGGGATGTGTCGAGTCGCCTTTTTGCCAGTATGTGTAGGTTGACAGGATAGTGGGCTGCTGTAAAAATATTCACGTCTGAGTGTTTCGTCTTATTGAATTTGAGAACATATTGAAAAACTGTCACTTGTTTAATTGATGAGCTTTTTGTCGCCTTCTTACGAGGCAGTGACAGATTTGTATACAGTCGAAAATGAATAATGAGCAAAACTCATTGAATTGGTTGGCAACTTTTGGTATCAGTTCTGTTGAATCCTAATTCTGGGAAGTGAAACAGGAATATATGTTGTCTGAGGATGCAAAATGATTGAAAGAGAAGGATGAAAGGAATATAAAAAGGTTAGAAAACTGTCAAAAGAACTATAATTTCACGGGAAGACTAGAGGAATGTGAGAATTTGGTTGGGGATATTGTCAAATATCTGGAACAAACTACACGAAACCTTCCTTTTTGCCACTACTTTTAATTGAACTATTCACATCTCACACTGCACTGTAACTTTTATTCATGTACCTGAGTTATGCATATTTTATCATCTTTGCTTTTTAATGTTTCTAATGTGTTAATGCTCTGAATGTCTTTCATTTTTGTAAAGCACTTTGAATTTCCTTGTGTTGAAAAGTGCTATATAAATAAACTTGCCTTGCCTAAATCAGCTGCTATGTTTGCTAGTTTCATGTTAGTACATTCAGTAAAACCAAAGTGTCTGAAAATGAATTTGGTCACAGATGCCCTTGAATTGCAAGGAAAAACGCTCGAAATGGAGTCAACACTTAACGTCACACTTATCGTCACCATGTTGGCTCACCTTGGCTTTGTTGATGGTGCAGTGCAGTGCATTGTTCTCCTGGTCATACTGCAAACTGAAGTCCAATGTCCCCAATGTAGCTGTAGAGACAGAGAGAGAAAGAAAAGGAAATTAGTGACACACAGAAGCTCACTAGGGATACAAGAAATGCGAAAGTGTCTGCTTGCTTTCATAATTTGAAAGAAAAATCCTGAAATCTCATGGCGTTCTTGGCATGTGATAATAGCTTCAGAGAAATAATCACTCAACAAATGGACATTTACAAAATTGTTTTGTATTTAATCAATGTGCTTCTGCGTCTCAATCTGTCTCAATTTGTGGGAAACAGACTTGAATGACAAAGCATAAGTGGGCCTGCATAAATTACGAAGATGATCCTTTCTGCAAATATTTTGATTACTATTCGTTTGAGATCCAATTTCATATTGGCTCACTTGAATGAATAATATAGTTTGTGTATACTTATCATTTCTTCATGCATAGTAGCAGGCTTAGTACTGTGGGCTGCATCAGTGAAGTAAATAAGCAGCGAGCAAGTATTTCACACTGAAATAAGTTACAGCAAAACCACTCTAGGGAGAAATTAACTTTGGTTAACTTCGGCTAATTAACAAAAGCAATAACATGTATTGTCTAAATGTATGTCAGTATAAAGCAGAGTTTGCACATAATTAAGATGTAGTATAGCAGCAAACTAAATCAGAAAACAGCCTCCAAGCATTCAGGAAGTCGTTTTGGTAATTCCATTTGCAAATCTTTTCTATCTCTGCAATATAAAAGCATTTCCTTGAGCCCCATCCTGAAACATTGGCGACCATGGAGGCTTTGGGTTTAGTATTACACTTTTTATTGCTGCAACCATGTCTGCCTTTTCCACACAGTCTCACAAAAAATCGTGTAATAGCTACGTTGGTCCACAGGGCAAAACGTAGTATATTCACAAATAACCCTCTCAAGACGTGACATGGATACAATATTTTGTTAAAAAAAACATGGAGCTCAGATAATCTTCGTAATATCTATCAAACTATGGATCCCACACATCCACTGGACGTAAAAGTACAATATAAACTTCTCGCTAGAAATGTAATCAAAAAGCATTTTAACGGCCAAACTCTCCTACAATTTAGGATTTTCCACTAAAAATAAATCGAGTGTCCGCCATGTTTTTTTTCTCACTGGGAAAGTTTGCGATCACGTGACATGGACACCGGTCATTAGAAATGAATAGGACAACAATATTGTATCCATGTAACGTCTTCAGTGGGTTATTTGTGAATATACTACGTTTTGCCCTGTGGACCAACGTAGATATTTACACGTTTTTTTGTGAGATATATTACAGGTCTCAGATATATACAAAACATGTCTCTGATTGGCTGAAACACCAAACAGATCATTGCAGCATCCCATAATCCCCTCTGTTTCAGCCCTGTTTCCAAAGTGCTGATTCTCTGTCTGTTACTTTAGATGAAAATAAGGAGCCCCTCCCCACGCCCCTCTGAGAGAGATTTGGTTAAAAAGAACTCAATGGTGCTCTAGGAGGAGATTCAGGTGATAAGGTGGGGGGGTTACCTTGGTTGCTGATTGGCTAATGGTTACTCAAGCCAAAACATCGTTATGACATCAAGTGGCCAAAATCTGATCAGCTCATTTTCAGACAGGTTTTTATAAAAATGGATCAGGACAAAAAGAGAGAGAATCTTTGTTCCTGAAACTTTCAGAGTCTCTTTCCACAGAGGGGACACATGTTGATGTAGAAGAGACATGAAGAAGAGGGGACA
>CALSBW010029408.1:96644-107268 GCA_943590975.1 Lindbergichthys nudifrons | reverse complement strand
TAGGGTTAGGGCTAGGGTTAGGGTTAGGGTTAGGGCTAGGGTTAGGGTTAGGGTTAGGGCTCCAACATTGGCAGCACAATGATATTTTAAGTCGAAATACACAAAACAAACAAAGACCAGTGCTTATAGTAAAATGACTTACTTATTTACTCCTGCTAACACATCAACCTAAAGCTTTCACGTGGCTGGATGGTTTGTCCATGCAGCACTTTGGTCCAGTTTTGAATATCTTAACAATTGCTGTGTATTCACATGGATTATCTTCAATGAATAATTATTATCTACAGAGAAGATGAAGTCCAAGAGTCAACCTTCAGGTTAAGTTGACAAGCTAATATGGAAGTGACGCAAATCTTTATCATTTCTAGGGGCAAAAGAAGGCTGATTGTAGTTTATGAGAGAATAACTTTACTTCTTTCTTGATTTATCATGTAAAATATTTTCCTGACTAATTAATGGTTTCAATCTCTAGTTTTAAGCCTTTTCCAATATAACATGATGTTTATTTCGTAAATGATGGTCCCATTTAGAATAAAATAAAAGTTTAAGCACAGGAAATGCATCCGAGCGGGGCTAACTTGTGAGTGGCAGGTTGCTTCCACGGTCTGTGGGTTTTCCACATTTTTGTCTTAGAACTTCAACCCTTTCACAGTTTGTTTTACGTCGTTTGAATTTATTTGTAACACTTAGGTGGCCTCACAATGTTTGGTTGTCTTTAGGTCCAACCTCTTGTCACTTCTCATTCCAAAAAACAAGATGTCTTCGGGCAAAATTGCCAAACCCAAGGCTCTGAACTAAAGTCCATAAACCAATGGGTGAAGTCACACTAAATACACTTCTTTTATACATTTTATGACAGGCACAATGCCATTTCCTTTACAAAGCCCTTCATCCTACTCACATGATCCCCCAGCTTTGTGCAGAACACACCTAATGTAAGCCAATATGGATATTAATATCACATTTCCTGAGCATTTGCATTTCCAACCCACCACTCTGATCTTGGCTGGATAATCAGACTGATTGTTCATCTTTGTTACTAAGTCTGACATTGTGTTCGTGACAGTTTTGTGTGGGCCGCACAGCGAGGGCCAGGATTGATTGTGGCTCTGGCACAAGGTAATGATGTCCATATTCTTGACCTACAAAGCTTTAATTTGTCGATTGTTTCTCTAATAGCAGCTGCTGAGCACCATCAGATCGAGTTGAATTGCTGAAAATAATCAAGGATCTGTACAGCGACTCTGAAGCAAGGAAACCGGCCCACTATTTTTTTAATATGTGCTTTTAAATTAGCTACAGTATTCTACTTTGAAAGAGTCAATGTCGTGTCCCCTTTCTTTTCTCTGCTAATCGGTTATTAGGCAGATTTAATCAGCCAATAGGTTGGGACAAAGGAAAGGCAAACTAAAAAGCATTCATTCACAACAAAAATAGGCAGAGTTTGTCCAGCCATGAACTAATTTACAAGTTTGTTAATCAGTGTATAACATAAGTTAATATGTTTATTATGAAACCATATTTGAATGGAGATCTCCAAGGGATCTAAATAGCACCATGCATAGCAACATTTAAAAAATGTTCTCCCATAATAGGGACATTATAATAATATATGAAAAGCACAACACAAGAAGGCTGCGTCAAAATCTACAACAAACAAAGAATCAACGCTGAGCCGAAAAAAACGTTTTTTCATTCCTAAAAGCTGCTGTGTCGTATTTTTCCCGTCAAACAAAACAAAAAAAGAGATCCAAAGTTATGATTTTCTTTCCTTTCCTCCACAGTGATGACGGAGATAAATGGGACCCAGACAGTCAATCATGTACGTCCGTGGGAAACACTTCATCACAGCTAAACTATGATGTTAATGAGGCTCACATCAATCATCAAAGCAAGCATGTGTAATGTTAAAAGTTAAAGTAGGGACTGTACAGTAGATGCTGAATTACAATCTAAAACATTGACAAGCAAAGGAAATACCAGTTTCAGTGTTAGCCTGCTTCCTGCCATTCATCCACCAGCAGACTGACCGGACATCGACCCCCTACAGTATTTATTGAAATAAACCATAAATCGACGCTGATTATCGTTCTCCAATAACATTATGTAATTGTTGCGTTTCTGACCAACGTAACTGTGCTCTTTGTAGATAACAAATTGCACGGTTTCTGATGCGATTGATGAAAACTTCTGAATTTGTATTTACTGCCAGTCAAATGCCAGCGAATGTTCTCAACTCTCATCTAAAAAATCCCTCAAAACTAACCTTTTCACTCTCACTCTTTCTCCAAATCCACAAACCCCTTGCTCCTATTGCACCTAGCTTGGCACTTTTGACTTTTGGTGATATTGTTCTTCTTCACCTGCCAATGGGTGTAAAAGAGGTCATTCAGCATGTCGCCAAGAGGCCACTTCAACATTTCCAAAAGACTCTTAAGAACTGTTATTCCTGTGCCATTGGTCCCGCTGACCCCTGATTTACAAAAACACTGCCTGCGTTTATCTCTGTTTTTTCAGGCCAACAGCAGGATCATATTAGGCCGTTTGTGGAGGAGCTGATTGTAACACCTTTTGCTCTGCAGATGTACGTACGAGCCATCTGCAAAACTATGGGATGCATCCCAGTATGATGGAAAAGTGCTGTGAACTACAGGAGTATAATGAAGTGGAGTCATTGCTCCGACAGTGGAGTCATTCCAGTCCTGCTGTGAATCCTAATTTCTGTGACTTTCAGGGAAAGGTGAGAGGAGTAATTCAATTTGTGCGGCTACCAGCTATCATTCAAAGCAATATGCTCACAATATTCTTACCAATTACCTTGAAGAGAAAGTAATACTTAAGTATTATGAGTATTGTGTTTGAGTTGCTACGAAACAAAGTGACTTAACATATCTGGGGACAAGCCTTTATTTTCTTTGATGTGAACGCATCAACAGAACAATTGAGAGTTCAGTACGGTGTCAATTGAATATGTTGAAATATGGAAAAAACATGAGGTGATGCTCCAGAGAGTATTCTGTTGTGTCAGGTGAAGTGATTGTCTCCCAGGGATTGAAGGATGACAAGCGTTATGGAAGTGTTAAAATGTTAACAGCCCCATCATTTATTGTACAAAAGACTTTGTACAAGGAGAACGATTTATGTGCTGGGGGAATTCTCCGCCGTTATTATCACAGTGTTTGCTTGAAGCGACAGTTTGAAGCCGACAGTTTTTTTTGTGTTTGTTATGGATTCAGGCTTTTGAGTGACATCCAAAGAGAGGGACATTGTGAGCACAGGTCATTGATTAAAAGTCAACTGTAAAAACACTTTACAGTTTTGAAAAGCAGGCATGAATGCACTCGTGCTTTTTAAAACAGGCGAATGGTAATCCTGCTAAAGCCTGAAAATCTTGAAACATATGGATTTCCTATGACTTCCTTGTTTATGCATTGATTTCGTCACAAAAAAAACGCGGTGGGTCATATTTTGTCTCACTCTTATATGTTTTACATACTGTATGCCAAACAGATGTCTCCAGTTACACAGATGGTTCAGTGATTTGGAAACCTCCACTTCCTCCACTCCTACCTTTCAAACCATGCATTCATGTACTAGATTGTTTTACATCTGCATACAAGCCAAGGATAAGAAAGTATTTGCATCTCTATTGCAACAGGAAGTGTGATTATGGATGTTTCAAGTTTCAAGGCTTTTATGTGTGCATGAACAGCTTAGGTCACAGGCTCCTCCAACAATGCAACACAATAAAGCAGATACAATAGTACAAGTAAATACAATAAAATAGAATATTATAGAAACAGAATATAATAGAAACTGTGCAGAATAGTCTATATATGTAACTTGTGGTTTAAGTAGCGGGATACAGCTGAATGCAGACATTTTAAAGTAACATAAAGCAAAAATGAGAACTAAAATGCATAAGTTCAGTCTCTTTTATAACATACAGTTATGCAAGGGAAGAAAGGGGGTTTGATGTTGTCGGTTCGACGTCACTGCAACCTGCTTAAAGGTCAGGTCGTGCTTTTTGACCTGACTTTTTATATCGTCCATCTGGAGCGTAACGTGGCAAAGCGCAATGTGCTACTGTATAACTAGTCATGTTATTTCCCTCATTGTGGCATGGTTTGATTCAGAGCTTTCTTGGGCTATTCGCTGGGTGTAGAAGTTGTGAGAAAAATAAAGACTTCCATCCTTGACTACATAAGTTGTGTGTTCTTTATTAAGGAGGACATATTATGGAAAAGTTCAGGTTCATATTTGTATTAAGTGTCTCTACTGGGACGTGTCTGCATGCTTTAATGTTCAAAAAGCTCTTTATTTTTCTCATACTGCCTGTGCTGCAGCCCCTCTTTTCACCCTCTGTCTGAAACCAGAGCTCTGTTGTGATTGGACAACCGCTTAGAGATGTCCCGCCCCTTATCACGTACAATGTGTTGTAGCGCTAGCCAATAGCTGCATGAGTGTTACATAGTGATGTCCCTAAATGTACCCTCAGCATTCGATGATTCCATAGTAACACACAAATGTTAATGTGTCAATGCAAAGGTAAAACGGCACAGAAAAGACATCAGGTTGCTAATGTGGCTAATGTTTTACAGACAGACAATGGTGAATTAAGTCCAGCACATTAACCTGACCTAATTATTGGCTAAGAGCATAAATAGAGGCAGCAGTTGACAGTAGGCTCCGAACAAAGAGTGCTGAGAGCATAATGGGTAAATTGAGGAAACAGCCTTTGGCCTCCACCGCCGTCAAGAGGGGCAGAAGAGGCTTCATTTACATATTCACACGTTTGTTCTTCAAGTGACGGCACATCAAAGCTGCTTGTTAAACATGTCAGTCCTTTCTTATAGTAATGGGCCGCTCTCATAATGGTGTTAAAGAGCTGATGGAGGAGAAAAGCAGAAAGACAGGGGTTTTCTCTGAGTGATGGCTGCTGTCAGAGCGGAAAACACAATGCTTCGATAAGGGAAGTGTTGGGGAAATATGTTCCTATAGGCCCATTACTTTGACCCAGTTCATCAGTTTGTACTGCCCTTATGAGCACAGGCCTGCAACTTTGGGCTGCAGTGCTCTCAGTCAGTGTTTTGTCTCCTTATTCCTGCCTACATTTGTATTTCCATATGTATATTTTTTTAGTTTTTAATGCTATTTTATTTCTATTTCAGAAATATTTTGGATTGTTTATTTCTACTGTTTTAATTTCTCTTA
Organism: Lindbergichthys nudifrons; assembly: GCA_943590975.1. Taxonomy (NCBI): domain Eukaryota; kingdom Metazoa; phylum Chordata; class Actinopteri; order Perciformes; family Nototheniidae; genus Lindbergichthys; species Lindbergichthys nudifrons. The sequence continues at coordinate 102,054 of CALSBW010029408.1, read as the reverse complement.
TGTACATTGCCTTGTCTTTTTATGCTGCTGCAACGCAAACATTTCCCAATTTGGGATCAATACAGTACTAATCTATAATCCATCTATCTAATCTATCTAGTTGATAGAGGTGTTATATAATAGTGCTTTATCTTGTTATGCACTATGTTGATTATTCTCTCTAGAACTAGCTAAATACATGGGTCTGGGGTAGAGATCTTCAGAATTGGGTTTGGCACATGTCTTGTGAATTGTCCGGCCGAAGCTCTAAATACACCATCAGTGTTTGCCATCAAAGTCTCCATTGCTCCAGAAGTTTCCGTCACAGGAAGCTCCATTACTTCCCTCCAGGCTAAACTGCAGAGGTACATCCTAGTGACCGAGCAGTCACCCCCCCACTGCTGAGAGATAACTACTCGTCAATGCAATCCTCAAGATTCAAGGCTTTATTGTCATTGGTACACGAGCTACAGTGTAGATATGTCAATGAAAAACGTAGGTCACAGGCTCCTGCAACAGTGCAACATATATATTTTTTTTTTGTCAATTTATTGAACATGTCAGAAACAAAACATACAATAATAATAATAATAATAATATATATTCTTTTTTTCCCTTTTTTTTCTCACTCAAAATAATAATTATAACAAAGTACAAAAAAATAAAAATAATTCTCAAATAGTCTCTGTCATGTTCAACAGGGGCAAGAAGAAGCTTAACAAAAACTTTTCTGGTCCTACCCCCTCTAGCATTCATTTTTCTTATAAATAAAATATTAGGTCATCATCATCAGCGATATGTTTGTCTTGTACAATTACAAGAAATAACAAATGGGATTTTACAGGTCCTGTTCATAACCATTAATGATTTGGCTCCTAAATAATACTTTCAGGTTAGATAGACTTGTACAATATTTCAGTGCACCATTACAGTTATTCCACAGACTAACACCTTTTGATGAGATGCAATGAAGTTTGGCATTTGTTCGTGCGGGTGGTTTTTTGAAAATGCAGTTTCCTCTCAACATGTGCATGCTTTCTCTCCGTGTGAAAAGTCTCTGGATATTATGAGGTAATTGTTGATTTGCGGCTTTGAACATCATTTGAATAGTTTTATAGTCAACCAGGTCGAGTAGTTTTAGTGTTTTTAGTTTGATAAATAATGTATTTGTTGGTTCTCTGTACGTAGTGTTATGTATAACTCGTATGGCTCTTTTTTGCAGGATGAAGATAGGATGTGCAGTGTTTCTCCTAGGTTCACTGCTTTGGGGGGGTGCTGTCAGAGCTGGAGGGGGGGGGGGGGGCATTTTTTAAATCCTTTGGAGTAGAGAGAGGAGCTGTGGATTATTGTTATTGATTAATGCATCAGTGATTCTTAGGGTCAAAAACACTAAACTCACAACTTAAAATGAAACGTTTAGTTTATTTAATAAAAGAGCACATGTTCAATGTGACAGTAGATATGGATTGGTTGTAATTTGGTGCTATATATATAAATAAAAAAAAGTTATAAAAAAAAAAAATTATAATTTATTTTTATTTTTTTAAACACCTTGAATTTCAGGGGGGGCGCGGGGCTCCGTTGGCGGGGTGCAGCGCCCCTCCAATACAATGGTAGGGGAAACACTGATATGTATTTGTTTTATATGTGTTCCCCCAAACTTCCACACAATACATCATGCATGGAAGTATGAAGGAGCAGTACAGCATAAACAAGGAAGCTTGATTCATTAGGACTTTGGCTTTAATCAGAATTGCTATTGATTTGGATATTTTGGCTTTGATATAGCTTATATGTGGTTTCCAACTTAATTTATTGTCTATGATTACTCTAAGGAATTTTATATAGGACATAGAACAAATAAAGCTGATAAAATAGTGCAGGTAAATACAAATAACATAGAATGGGTACATCTGTACACATACAGACACACTCAGTACACTTTAAAATATCTTAAATGATCCTTAACCCTTCTTCATGTTCTACTTTCCTATCATATTGATCAGCAGCCAGTTATAACTCAGGCATGAACACTTTCAAGAAATAATCAGCGCAGCCTGTGAACTCCACCATCATTTCTTTTTTTGGGCTCACTCAGGTGGAATGGGAGTGCAATTAGGATGCCATTAGCTCTAAATAGCTCAAAGGGAAATTACATAAATTGAGTGCAAAGGAGTGCATCGTGCAAAACAGGTTAAACAGCTTCTCACATCGCTGTGCAGGACATGATTAGAATTGGATAATGGGTGATGATGAGGAAAAACTGTATACGGTGTGTTTCCATTGCTGTGCTTATCTCAATATAGTTTTTTCCTTTATTGGCAGTAGGTAAGAAAAATGGATTCTATACCATAGTCTGCACACAAGTAGCCTCCGGGCTGATTACCAGGTGGTGTTTTATTCAACATGTCATAAATGATGCAACGTGTCCAGATGCCCATCCTGTCCTTCTGATTCAGCAGCTGTCAGAAGTTTCTCTGCACTGAGAGTTTGTTTTGATCTTTGAATCTCCACGAGTCGATGGTTAGTTTCTGCGCCCAGAGATACGGTACTGCAGGCGCGTGAAGGTCATATGTGTGCATCAGAATCATGTAAACAACTTTTGTAAGTACACCTATTGAGAAACAGCCCTTCAAATATCAGCACTTAAACAGAAACGTTACGAACTTTGAGTTGTATCTTAACAGTGTTAGTAGTATGAAAATGAACACTGTTTAATTTCTTTCATGTTTGAACAACACTCCAGCAAAAGTCCTTCTTACCTTCAGGACTGTTGTTCCAACTACAAATGGTATTTTTCCATTTTGTGTATGCCTATTTATATTTAAAGTGTACTGCTTGAATCGGATATTCAGGGCTATTTATAAGGTCTAAAATACAGTGCGTAGGAACAACCGTTAAAAGTCAAGGCCTTCACAAGTTAGTCACTACATTTCTAGACTGAGCACTTAATGGTCTCAGATTTGAAGTTTCTGAACCCTACACTAATGTACTTCATAGGTCACAATCCAATTAAGTTTAAAGGAACAATCCAACAATTAGATGTTACCTGAACGTCATTAAACAACAAAACATACGGGTCTTTACGTCTCTCATGGAAACCAGAAAACAGTAAGGCCTACTTTAGTCCACTGCACATAATGCCAAGAAGGAGTTTATACTCACACATTGAGAGCGACTGTGGACAGATATAATAGGCACATTGGGTTTTTAACAACACAGTCTCTCAAAGAAACGTGTAATAGCTACGTCGGTCCACAGGGCAACACGTAGCATATTCACAAATAACCCTCTCAAGACGTGACATGGATACAATATTTTGTAAAAAAAAACATGGAGCTCAAATAATCTTCGTAATATCTGTCAAACTATGGATCCTACACATCCACTGGACGTAGATTCTAAAAGTACAATATAAACTTCTCGCTAAAAATGGAATCAAAAAGCATTATAACGGCCAAACTCTCCTACAATTTAGGATTTTCCACAAAAAATAAATCAGGTTTCCGCCATGTTTTCTTTTCTCACTGGGAAAGTTTGCGATCACATGACATGGACACTGGTCATTAGAAACGAATTGGAAAACATATTGTATCCATGTCACGTCTTGAGAGGGTTATTTGTGAATAAACTACGTTTTGCCCTGTGGACGAACGTAGCTATTACACGTTTCTTTGTGCGACTGGGTTGGTTTTTAATGAGGTGAAAAGCTTATTTGCTTTCACCAGATAAGACTATTTGTTTTTTATTGGGGCCAGCTTGTGTGCTTTCCCACTTGAGTTTACTTCAATCCTAACGGTGCCCTGGCATTAGGAATCTGAGTCATCAATTTAGAGCATCAACAGTATTTGTAAATGTGTTCACACTACGACCATATTACTGTCATCGGAAGGACTAAGTGTGTCGAGAGACAAAAGTGTTAATTTGTCTGCTTATTCAGCGCTTGAATGAACAATTAGATTGGATGTTTTTGCTCCCATGTCCCATTATCTGCCTCTCGTTAGAGTGGAAAATCCTCATGGGGGATGACAGGTTCTGAAAAAGGCGATTTCTTTTTTCTGCTTTTAACCTCAGAGCTGATTTAATGTCTGATGTTTGATAGAGTGGGGTTTTGACCTCCGCTGTCACAACATTTGAAAAGGGTTGAGCACCCAGATCTGCGCTCTTTACAATCTAATCTGATTTTGACACCAGGGGTTATAGAGTGAGACATGAGAGAAACTTCCCCACCAGCACTGCCTGCACCTACAGAGGAAATGATTATATCTCGGAGCTCATGACTGCACACATTTGCATGTTAATGAGAAATAAAACGTACCACAACGCGGAAACATCTTAGTACCGTTTAGAAAGAGTTCATGTTAATTTAGAGCCACCCATGTGTACTGGAAACACGAGAAATTTGACATGGGAACTGTTTTTTAGAAATGTAATGACAACAACAGAGCAGCCGGGTATGTTTTAATATAATTCAATTATGGCAGCACAGTGAAACCTGTTTACTATTGTAACAGGATGTTTGTTTGATAAAGCCACTGTCAGATAAACCGAGGAAGATCCTGTCTCAACTGGAATAATAATACCTATTTAAATGCATGACTTCCACCCCTTCTACACACTTTATTACATTAAGCATCTTTGACTTTTTTGACAAATTGGAACAAAACACGGTGCTTTATTTACAGATATGCTGCACACCTCTGTCTGAAACCGTTGTCCACTTGTATCTCTGACTTTTTAATCAAAGAGTCAGGTATTTTCTCAAGCATTTTGTTAATCTTTTGTACTGATGATTGAACTGGAGCAGTGCCAATCTAACTGTGAGTTTCCTGACATTGTGTCTGCAGAGAATGAAGAGGGGAGAGAGTTTGGAGTTTCTCACTTCGACAGCTTTAAAGTCAGCACTTTTTTTGTTCCTATAGTTCCAGCTTGAAGGGACGTTCACATAAATATCCAGTCAGGATCTAATTCTTCAGATAATTACAACACTACAGCAAAGGAGCACAAATGCCCTGTTTGCAATGTCAATGAAGGTACATCGTAATTCATGAATCCACCCTGCAAGTCTGACCATTTAATGACCAATACTACCACACTACCAACTTTCATGACAATCAGGCCACTAGTTTTTTTTCCGTTATACTCCTGACAAACAAATGGGAAAATAGGACAAACAGACTTGAAAACTTTATTTTTTCTGTCAATAAATTGTTATAATTTAATATTATAAGCTGTGCTTACAGTGTTGCAGTAAGTCACTAGTAGCACAGTGGATTCTGTCATATTTATTTCTTAAAACCACACGAAACAAATCAAGTGTTGAATATGTAAAGTTATGCACTCCAAATACTAGACGTACTGTACCTTCAGGAGGCATCACTAAAACACACACACACACACACACACACACACACACACACACACACACACA
>CALSBW010029408.1:37122-48823 GCA_943590975.1 Lindbergichthys nudifrons | reverse complement strand
TCAGCAGGAGAGGACTCTTTAAAGTAGAGACACTACATACTGATATAAACCTGAACATCAGCAGGAGAGGACTCTTTAAAGTAGAGACACTACATACTGATATACACCTGTTTAATAGTTTTTCTGAATTTCCTTTACTGTACGGTAACTCCTAGCAACAGAGTGCATAATGTCGAACAACATCCATTATTTTCAGAAAACATTGCTTTTCACAATGCATGCAGTGCTCGTCAGTAGTCTCCATGCTTCTTGCAAGGGTTAGGGTTTTTGTTTTTTTTGTAAAATCACCACCAGGGTTAGTTTTGAGAGAGAGACACCCGAGGGAGACCTGGCTGTGCACACATTACCTCAGATCACCACCCCCCCCCCCCCCCGTCCCCCCCCCCCCCCCCCCCCCCCCCCCGACAGACCTGCAGTCTCTGAGGCTTTTCTCTCCGACACACAAGAGGCTGCTCTATTTTGTTGTGTTTTAAAATGTTTTCTTTACATCGTGTACAGTATGAGAGTTGTTTCAGTCTGTGGCTAAAGTAAGGTTTTATTGTCTCGTGCTTTTACATTCCTGCAAATAACACATATGTTCACCCTCGATTGAATATTTGATCATCTAGACAAGTCCACATTTTAAAGTCTAACAACGACATGTTTACATGAAAAACTACTTCATTACTGAAACATTCTTTTTGTCCTATCGGTTTTGTCTAAATGTATTTATGCTGCTTTTTTAATATATTTATTGATGTACACGATTTGGTCAACTCTGTTGTTACCTGTAAAAGAAAATAAAGTAATCAGTAACTTAATCTGAGTATCACAATATAAAAGTAACCTGATTACTTTCTGTTACTCTTGGTTACCTCAATATCAAAAGCAATGCAAGAAAATAAATATCCATGAGGTGTTTTCTACTGAAAAATGTGTTATATTTCAATCTAGGCTTACAGAATGGTAAGGTTTACAAATTCTGTTTTAGTTTAACACAGTATTTTGGTTTTTTAATCAATCAGGGGTCCACTTCTGCATATCAAACAATGAAAGTAGCTTCAATGAAAAGCTATTTTATTCCATTTTTTCAGTGCAGTTATCTTTTATTTGTATCCTGATCACGTATTATCCCGTTAGATTTAATCCATTTCTCCCCATGCCTGCATGTGGGTCATTTCCCCTCCTCACCCTCCTCACCCTCTACACCCTCATACAACCCTTAATTGATGTGGCAGAGATCCGGATGTCCAATTGGTTTTGATTTCCTCCTCATCGCGGGGGGGGGGGGCGCGAACACTTGGTGGGTGATGCACTTTTCTGTTTCAATTAAAATCAAAGTTGAGTCACAATGAATCAGAGCGCGCCGCTGGTATGCAGATGAGCCAGCAGGTTCCTTAGCGAGGACTGAGATCTCCCTGTGTGATTCGGTGCATTAGGGAGAACAGTTCTCCTCCAGAGGAAGCATGCAGACACAATCCCTCAGGACCCTGAACAGCCAAATCGGGCCATAGCTCGTTGCTTTAAAATCACAAACAACAGGAAGAAGAAGAGGGTTCACTTCTCTTACAAGTCTTGCACTATGTACACACTGCAAAAACTCAAAATCTTGCCAAGTATACTCGTCTGATATCTAGTCAGAATATGTCTTTACACTCGATATAAGACCTAATAACTGAAGAGGTAACAATGCAGTGAGATATCGGGTCTTCTTATTTATATTACATTTTATTTTGAGTTGTATCTCAAATTAAACAAGTTCTTTAAGCTGCTGTGGTTTTTGTAAAAGATGGTTAATCTTGTTTTAACAAATACATCTTACTTGATTTAAAACACTAAAACAAATTATTGTAAAAACTAACATCCGAAAACTGAAACTTTGAGCATTTCAGGCTTATTTTGTAATAACATTTACTGATCCTGGTAAGATATAGTTCAACATGAGTTCTCCCAGCTGATTAAGATCTGATTTATCTAAATATCACGTCTTATTTCAAGAAATCTAACCAAGCAAATGTTCACTTGTTCTATTGGCTGATTTTTTTACTTACGAAAACACCGCTGTTATTTTGTATATTGATTGTTGTGTTTTATCTTAATGTGTGCATCTGTGTAAATGTGTCTGTTGATCATTGTATATATAGAGGATATACATATTTGTATACATATTTGTATTTTTGTATTCGGGATTGTTGGAAACGTTATTTCGATCTCTCTGTCTGTACAAACACACAGAACATGTGACATTAAAGTTGACTTTGACTTTTGACTTAGTTATACATCTGTCCAAACAGCTACGTTTTTCTATGGCATACTCACGCTATACGGTCTATAGTCTATTCATAATTTGTCTGTTTATAGGCGCTGTATTAAACTGTCTATTTTTATACCTGATCTACACTGAAAAACCGAAACGTTGACTTTAATTAAATGCATTATGTCAACACATTTCAAATAACTGTATACGTTGGTTGATACCAATAGAACATGTGAATATTATTAGACTATAGAAGAAATGTGTTGTAATCATTTTTAAGGAAATCCATAATTTTATCCTGACTAGACATGAGAGTAACACCTACGTCACTTCCGGGCAAAAATGACGGCTCCGCCCACTTTTGGGGGATAATAAAGCTGTCATTTGAATGGCGATCAATACAAATTCTGAAGTTTTTGCCAATCCGATCAGAAATGTTTGAAAACCGTGGATTGTTGGATCTTCAAAGAGCCCGATTACAATGGCCAGACAGGCAAACTATTACATGGAATCATTGGAAATCAACGATCGGGCTTGATATATGGTTAAATATAGCTGTAATCGATCTATGTCCATAGATGAGATCAACATCACTTTTGGGCAAACATTACGGCCCCGTCCACTTTTGGGTGAAAACAACGCTGGAATTTGAATGGCGGTCGAGCCTGAAGCCACAGAGCTCTTCTTTTACAGTCCTTTTTTCTTAGAGGAAGTACAGAAAAACGTAACTCTGGATTTGTTTTAATGTTTGAGGTGCAATAAACGACACAGCAGCTTGTTGGCATGATAAAACTATAATTGTCCGCCTCGCTCATGAGAGTAACAGCAAGCGAAATTACGGCCTCGCCTACTGATTTCAATTGAACCATATATCGAGCCCGATCGTCGATTTAAAATGATTTAATGTAATGTTTGTCTGACTGGCCATCGTAGTCGGGCTCTTTGAAGACCAGAAAATCCACGGTTTTCTTTAATTTCTGATCGGATTGGCAAAAACTTCAGAATTTGTATTGACCGCCGTTCAAATGACAGCGTTGTTTTCCCCCAAAAGTGGGCGGGGCCGTAATTTTCTCCCGGAAGTGACGTAGGTGTTACTCTCATCAATTGGTAGCAAATATTCTTCTGCAAATATTCTTATGTGGCGATTGCTGACTGTGAGATGATTCTTAGTTGTCTGTGAATATTACGATGAACCTGTTATTGGAACCTAATAGTGTATTAAAACGTAATATTATTGCTGTCACCTAACCTAAAACAGTTATGTGAAATCTAGTGACAAAATACATTTAATTAAAGTCAACGTTTCAGTTTTTCAGTGTATACAATATCAATTTTCTACACTGCTGTTTATAATGTGTATACCTCCTTAAAGTGCTAATACTGTCAGATGTATTTTAATGCAAACAACACTACTTGTTATGCACTTCTGGTTTGATCCTTTCTGCATTGCGTTGTCTTAATACTTGTTCTCGTGTGCAATGACAATAAAGTTGAATCTAATATAATCAAATGTTATGCAGCAACAGGGTGGACGTTGTTTGAAAGACATTGGAGCTAATTCAAGCTGCCTCTGGATTCATTAGCATCACAGGAGGGAGAAATGAGTTTTCCTCAGAGTGTGACTCATATGTGAGAGGCCAGCGCGGATCAGATCAGGATGAAAAACAAGAGTGTTAAACATTTGAATAACCCTACGATACGACACAGAGTGGGAACGACTATTTTAGCTAATGAGACAGGAGAGAGAGGTTATAAACTAAATTCCCTCAGGCCTGCAAATAACACATATTTCCATCCTCGATTAAATATTTGATCATCTAGACTTTTGGTCAGAAAATAGCAAAAATTGTCCATTAAGTTCTGGTAATCCAAAGTGATGTCTTTAAATGTTTAATTTTGGATATTCACTAAATTGCACATTCTATGTACAATTTTTGCACTAATGTACATTCTCAAAGTGACTGTTATTATGTATATATTGATTGTTGTGTTTTTATTTAGGTCTTAATGTGTGCACATGTAAAAATGTGTCTTTGATTCTGTGTACATATATATATATATATTTGCACACATATTTTTATATACATTTATTTTTATATTCGGGATTGTGGGAAACGGTATTTCGATCTCTCTGTCTGTACACACAAACTGGAAGATTGCTAATAAAGTTGACTTTGACATTAGGCGCTTTCACATCGGAGTACTTTTCCCAGGAATAGTTCCGATAGTTCCTGGGATTTTGCGTTCACACCAAAAAGATCTGGAACTAGAACTTTTTTTTGCGCACATTTTCACCCCTTTTCAGTCCCTGCTAGAGAGGTGGTACTTTCCTGGGAGAAAAAGGTTCCCATTTCTGATTGGCTGGGCAGATTGCAAACCACGCCCCGTAAAACTCTGAAAAGTTTTGTGAAGCCGCCATTGTATTTGCTGGCATTAGCATTATTAGCATTAGCATTAGCCCCGCGCACCAACGCAGAGAGACTAACTTATGGCAACACAAAAGAAAACATGGGAGCGGTGGAGATGAGGAGGTGTCGGCGTTCTGGCGATTTACTCTGAAGGCTTCAGTAGAAGCTGCTGGGAGTCCCAGCAGCTTCGACTGAAGCCAGTCCCCAACTCCGGGGACTTCCGGCCGGGGACTTCGGGTGGCAGTATACGCCGTGAAGTGGTTTGCGGCCTGCCAGTAAACCCAAAGCAGAAGAAGAAGAAGTGACGTCAGCGGCTTCATTTGCCTAATCCTCCCTCAGGGACTTATTCCGGTGTGAACGTGATCTGCTCTTTAGTTCATGAGAACTAAAGAGTTCCGATGAACTAAGTACTGGGAACTAAGTACGGCAAAGTACTTGGTGTAAAAGCGCCTAATGACTAAATCAGAAAAAGTCCCCATTTTAAAGGCTAAAAACTACATTTTTACATGAAAAGCTACTTTAACAATTATTTGATTACTGAAACTATTTGCAAAAATGTTTCTTTTGATCAACAAATGAATTAGAGGACAAATCGTTGCAGCTCTTAGTTCCTTTGCTGTTATTCTTAAAAGCTTGATGTCTGCAGGACTGATATGACGTCTTCCTGGCTTTTAAAGTGAGCTTTCATCAAACAGCCTTGGTCTTTCTTATCTTAAAGGAGAAATCATCTCACAGTGTCGCATAGCATCATTCTGTGATGTGTGCTGCATATTTCAGGACTTAATTGAGGTTACTTTTTGATTTGATTTATTAATTTAAACTGATTCCACTTCATTATCGAACACTCAGAGTGCAGAAGTCACCAAGGCCTTTTCCATTAGTGAAAAATAGTGAATGTTTCTGCCATGGTATGCTATGGTATCTGCTTAGTCATTCATTCTCTAAAACATTATGGGTTTTACCTTGTCCCATGTTCGCCCTTGCACCGAGTTACATAAAAATCGAGCAAATTGTTTTTCTGTTATCCTGCTGACAAACAGACAAACAAACTGAAAACACAACCCCTAAATTAAAGATGAGAATAAGCAGAGCCAACAACGTCATACGAGTTGAAACAAAAGATTGAGACCATGAACTAGTCAAGAAAATGTTTACTGGAGAAATAAATTGAAGAGGACATATCATGCTCATGTGAAAAAGAGAATCTTAAAGTGGACCTATCATGCTATATTTAAATGATATATTGTAGGGCCATACCTATATAAGGTATATTTATACGTTTCTGTTTTCAAAATACCAAACAGATCATGCATTTTAGCCATGCCTCATTTCGCTCTATGTGCTGTTTGCTGTCTACGGGGCTGATTCTGCTGACCACGCCCCCCTGCAGGAGAGGGGAGCCGTGCTCTGATCAAGTCAAGAGGGGGAGAAAAAAAGATCTCCGTCCTCCGTGTTTTATTATATTATTATAGGCCTATAGAGTCGTTATTCATTTGTTTTAAAGCTCAATAAATAACAAGGAAGACCTTTGACCGGCACTTTTCTAATTTTGTCCGGAAGATTTAAACTTTAACGGACATCTTGACCGGCGAAAGAAACTGAAACTCTGCCGCACGGTCCCCTCGTTCCTTGGAAGAGGCGGAGAGGTGGGTGTTTGTCATCTGCTGGTGGACTAACCGGAGAGAATTACAGTGCTTGCCTCGACGGGGAGGGATTGCATTGAATTAAAGCAGCGGGAGCAAACGCTTGCCTCGGGGAGGGAAAAAGAAAGCCACAGCGGAGAATAAACAGAAGGGTAACCATAGCAACCATGCGCGGGAAGTTTTCTTCGCTGCTTTTGTGGCAGACTACAGCGCCACTTACAGGCCTGGCATATGTACTACAGCGTCTCCAGCGCTTTCGAGCGGCAATGGTCGGCCGTGGCCCAACCCCACATTCCCCTGATAGGTGGAGAGTTGGCGCAATAGCCGTAGCGCCACTTCTGTGTCGACATAGACATGTTCAAATCTGGATCAGTCTGTATCAGATCCGTTGCAGCCCCTTTTTTAGAGATTTGGGTATGGAGGAAAATAGAGAGGGTTGTGTTTTCTGACACTTGGTGAGTTCCCTGGAACACCGGGGACACATATTCATGTATACAAGACGTACACAAGTGCATTTTGCATGATAGGTCCCCTTTAAGCTAACAACAAAACCAGATGATGATCCCGGTATATCAACTGTTGTGTTAAAGTGCTTTACTTTGGACCTTTATCACTGAGTCTTTGATGTTGTTCCTTAAAGCACAATCACACTGTATTTTGATTTTGTTTATACGACTTGTGTTTCCACTTCCAAACTCCCTCGGCAGCAGCAGCTTGGATTTATTTGGGACGTTGCATCAGACACAAACAGCCACTTGTTATTCATTATTTATTCATTTATTTATTTCAGTGGCTGCCTTCATTAAGGACATCTGAGGCTGGTGATAAGCGTGCAGATGGCTCAGACTTTGGCTGACCCATCCAATACTTTTATTCACAATGAACCGTTACCATAGTTACATGACGCTCCTTCCCTTTTTGGCCTAGTTTTTTCTTCTTCTGAGAAGTGTGTTTGACATCCTGATTATCCTGCAGCACTGATTACTCTTCAGGTGATAATTAGATCATTAAGATGATTCTCTGACAGATGTTTGTGTCTAATTGCCTTGTTAGCAGGGAGGATGGAGAGGAGCTGTGTTTTCGACGTTTGAATAAACTGGCAAAGTGACTGATCATCAACTGTTGAATGAGGCGTACAGTTACTGTGCAGCAACAGCAAGTTCATAAAGTTGCAGTCAATGCATTCAAGCCACAGGCTCCTAACACCTGTTGCATGTATCTAACCATTATTTACACATAGCTGCAGCATGTCAAACGCATGATGCAGCTGATTAGCTACCTTTGTCAAAAGAAAGGAAAGTGTAAACGCAACCAAGAAATGTATTCAGATGTTTTGAAACTGTGATGCAACTTCTTCTTCTTCTTCTTCTCAGAATGCTTCAAACTAGGTTGCACATGAGTCGTCAAACCACATGTGTACCTGTTCTGAATAGAGATCTGCAGGTATGACATCATTTTGTAGGCGACTTAAAATGATCATGACCCTAGCTCCCTCGACCAAAAACAAACATGATATTTTCAACTGGATTTTGGATAATTGCAGAAAGCAAGCTCTGTACAGTAGATATTTACTTGTCAAATTCAGCAAATTAATATTCACAAATGAACACTACTATGATATTTTGAAGTTTAAGTCAATTGATACAAGTAGAAATCTAATGTTAGGCAATACAAAAAAATGATAACACAGTCAAATGACTTTACAAAAAGACTGTGACTACTGAGTGTTCATGTTTGATGTCCCCAAAAACCTCTGCAGTCTCCAATAGCCTTTTGTTAGCTATCACCTTTTTTAAGACGTGTAAAACCTTACAAATTCATGAGTAGTGCACTTACTGACATATTTGATGTCATTGAACAAAACTCTCTGACCTCTGAACGTTGTGTTATCAGATCTTTGTTCAGGCATCTACACAACAACCAATACAAAAGCCATTGAATTCGAGACAAGAGAACCAGAAGTGGAAAAGTGTTGACTCATTTCCCAGGTTTTAGGACTCATTCCTGCAGCTGCTGTTATCTCTCTGATTGCATTGCTCAATTTGTCTTGGCATGTCTTTGTCGTCTCTGAACTTTACAAATGGCACTTTCTGAGAGTCTCCTTTCTAAGAAGTCACGGTTGTACGGAAACTTGAGAAAAAAGAGAACTAGGGAAAGTCCAAAATGTTTTCTTCTATTAGTTTTTTACTGGCCAGTCATTTTATAATGCAGGCATGGTTTTCATATTGGTAGGGTTAGGGTTAGGGTTAGGGTTAGGATTAGGGTTAGGATTAGGGTTAGGGTTAGGTACAAACATTTTGCAGAGGCAGACAATGTTAGAGGATCTGAAAAATACCCTTTTTAAAGTCAGACCTCCATCAGTACATACATTGTGAACGTTGCCACTTTTGGGGTCTTGCCCGGATGATAATAGCCACCAATGGTGAAGGGACAATACTTTAAGGCGATAATATACGGCACTTCACTTGAATTGCCTCTCATTCACACACATGTTGGCCTGTCCATTGGGAAAGATATGGGGACGCTTTGACACGAGGAGTTGGATCGATTTGCCAGTCATGCAATACTGTATTTATCTGCTGTGTGCCTGGCTGCACATTAGAACAACAGGTAGAAAGCAGCTGGGGGTTTATTGTCCTTTCTCTCACCTTATGGACCACAGAGTGTCCCAAACAGATTAGCATGTAGCACAACATCCATACATTCTCACCCATCTCACATCAAAACACACTCTTGGCTGAAAGTAATTGAAAGTGTGTGAATATGCATTTTTTAAATCTGGATATGTAAATAGAGCTGTACTGGACTTTTACTTCATGACAAATCCCTGGACTGAGCTGTTTGAAAAGCTCCAACAATAGCTTGTTGATTTAGCAGTATGAGTTTAAGAGGGACTGTAAGTATCACTTTGCAGTTGATGGTATGAATTCCCACACACTTCACTTTGCACATTGTTGTCATTGCTAAAATAAAAGGCAGAAACACCCACAGAGTCGTATCTGGCTGCAGGAGTCAGATCTGGCATCAATCGAGGACTGTTCTCACAAAAATGCCTCCCTCCGTCTCTCTTTCTCCCCTCTGAGTGATATCCTGGTTGCCTGGCAGAGGTTATAGAGTAACATCTGCCAGGCCCGACCTGCCTCGGCTCCCTACCATCCCCCCCTCCCTCTTCTGTCCAGTTCTGGATTAGAGATGGCCTAAGCCCCCCCCCCTGCATGCCGCTCTGCATGGATTAACTCTAAGAGAAGCCGCACTGCTGTCACACATTAACCTGCAATCACAACTTGCAACAAACCTCTCGAAAAGCCTCGTAATACAAACGCACCGTGTCTGTTTTTGTGAGAGCAACATGTTGATCTGCAGCCGGGAGAAAGTTCAGACGCAACGGATTGCTAAACCAGAGACTCAGTGATTTATCACACATATCCTTACGTCTGTGACAAAACGATGCCATTAGCGGCAGATTTCATTTTGCCGTTACATTATCTGGAGTCCTCAGCACTGCTGCAGACTGTCGTATCATCTGTCAGTGAAGATGTTAGCTGGGAGACAAAATGGTTTTGCAGCGTGGAGAAATCTGGTTGACTTGTTATCGCTCCAATAGCTGTGCACGCATCGTATTCATTCCCATTATTATTCATACACTCAAACCTGTCAGGTTAAAGGAATGACATTCAACAAAGGCTTTCTCAAAGGAGCCATTCGCTTTGTGATGGAGGGAGATATGAACACACACACACACACACACACACACACACACATGCACACACACATCTTTATGCATTGGAAATTAGCCCAAGAACAGGCAGACAGACAAACGATAAACCCACACAATTGGAAGTTGCTTGTCTTGCCACCAGTCAGTACAGATGCAGTGAGACTCCGCTGAGCGCAAAACTGCGACTAATGTGAAGCTTCAGCAAGAAGCCATGAATCATCAGCCCCGGAGACTGATCGACAGAACACAGCGAACCCCTGCAGACACGGGGAGTATGAACATTGCACACATACACACCTGCTGACACACACATGTAATCATTTGCTTCAATAAAATGGCACATGTAATTTGTTGGAGAGCAGAGAAGAGGATACAGAAAGGAGAACGAGGAGGAGGGGGGGCTGTAGTCTGTGCAGCAGCAACAGTTGGCTGTCTGAGAGCGAAAGAGTTAGCTGCAGCACACACAGTCAGTGACACACACACACACAGTGGCACACACACACACACACTGACACACACACACACTGACACACACACACACACTGACACACACACACAGTGACACACACACAGTAACACACACAGGTGATTTGAGATAGAAAGAGATGGACAGGGAAGAAAAAGGTGAGAGATAAAAACACGCAGCTGGAGGGATGCCTGGCAACCGGTGGCCCAAAAAAAATGGAGATGCAGTAATAAGACAAGAAAGGGATACACATTGGAAAAAAACAATCATCACTCACTGGAGTCGTCGGAGTCATATCCCTCCACGTCGGGCTCCTCGTCCCTCCTGTGTGAGGAGGCGGAGGCTCCGGCAGAAGCCCGGTCCGGTTTATCCTCATTGGGGCGCTCACTTTCGGCGGTGATGGAGGAGGTGGAGGTGCTGGAGGTGGTGGCCGGAGAGCTGGGGGGGGCAGAGGAGCTCGGGGGCCCAGCTTTGCCCACCAGCTGGGGCGCGCAGGGGGGGAGACCCCGGGGGTAACGGGGGAAATAGTCTGAGATCTGCTTGATGGGCTGGATGGGGCCGGGGCACACGTCAATGGCCATGTGCTCCTGGATGCTGATGGTGGGTTTCTCCCCTTTGCGTTGTGTCATGCATGCGGTCCAGCTCCCAAATCCAACAAAAAAATAAAAAGAGATAAACAGACCCCTCGTACTCCTCTTCCCCCTCCTCCTCTTCCTCCTCCTGTTGCTTCTGACCTGGGTGCAGGTGATCTGTGGATGTCACCACTCTGGTTCTACATGAAGAAGAAGAAGAAGAAGATGAAGAAGAAGAAGTGTCTTCCTGTTGTCCTCACACCCAGACCATGCTGTCTGACAGCCTCACACACACTACTACCTACCCGCTCCTCCGCCTGTACACACACTCTGCCCACTGCGCTGCTGCCTGTCTGAGGGAGAGAGAGCGGTGTGTGTGTGTGTGTGTGTGTGTGTGTGTGTGAGGGATTAGAGGGACGGAGAGGAGGGAGGGATCAGCTGATGTCACTGCCTAGCAACCGAGCGGTAAACAGGAACCGTCGGGCCGAGGTGCTTAATTATGATATTAACCCCATCCATCTGTCGGTGGGAGGGAAGCGCCGGACTCATGCACATGTGCGTCCTTGAGTGTGTGTGTGTGTGTGTGTGTGTGTGTGTGTGTGTGTGTGTGTGTGTGAAAATGAAAAGTACTCAGGTACAAAAACATCCTGAAACACAA
>CALSBW010029408.1:11822-22994 GCA_943590975.1 Lindbergichthys nudifrons | reverse complement strand
CACACACACACACACACACACACACACACACACACACACACACACACACACACACACAGCTAAGTGGTTGATTTGCAGTCCGAGGCTTTACTCTGAATTTGTACGCTTCATTTAACTCCATTATGTACATTTTTAATATCAGTACTCAGCGCTGCTCAGGTTATCAGACCTTTCCTACAAAACACACAGACTAACACGCCACATTGCGTGGTAGTTATGTGTCTCTTTATAGTTTTTAATCAACTTTTAATTAAGCACCTTCTAGGTCTCCACTTCATACCATTCATCTGTTTAAATCTCACCTGTCTATTATTAAAAAAAACAGTATTTTATTTCCCTGTACTGCATTTCATTTTACATTCTATTTTTAGAATATAAATTATTCTGTTTTACTTGTATATAGTTAACCTCTCTTGCATTAGTCTTGCAACATTCTCTTGCATTAATTTATGTTCTACTCTGAACATGAATTTTAAATAATTTAACTACCGAATATTTTAACACAAAACTATAAAATAATTGTTATTTATCAAGATCTAGCCATTTATGAAATAGCTTTCTTAATAGCTATGTTTTAGTGACGTTCAAGATCATTAAACATGACTTCAATTGTTAGCCTAACCTTAAGAAATGAATTGCACATAATAATTCCCACGGAGCTGTGAGCACTTAGACATTTATGTGACGCTTTTCCACTCATTCTTCCAGTTCTCCGTTTTCCTGTGTTGAAATCGACCAGCTGTGAAGGTGGGGGCGGGGCTTTTATACGCGAGTAGTGAAAACACTTCCGGTAGTCTGCCCTCATGTATCCTCCCTCACCCCTCCTCCCTCACCCCTCCTCGACTCCTCCGTGTGCATTTCAAGTATTGGGACGTCCTTCAACATGGCGTGTCTTGATGGATTGGAGTCGAGGAGGGGTATTGAGATGAGCCTCATGTCATTATAGAGTGTTGGCAGTGTTCCGATGACATCAGATGTTCCAAGTGCTTTTATCTGCTCTAGACATCATCATGATATCACAGCTCATTCCAAAATAGTTAGCAAATAGGACCCAGGCTCTGAGTCAGCACAAACAACTTTTCTTCAGAGTGACCTGACACATCTTGAGCAGAGACACACCAGTGACAGACGTCATCGACACACAGAGCAAGGAAATATTCTACCTGCTAAAGATGGAGCGAGGGAGACCCCATAGGATGGCCCTGGGCCCCCACACCGTGCAGAACTCACACAGAGAGCAGAACAATATGCTCAAGCACGAGCCTGCTAACAGTTTTGATGCTAACTCAAGGCTCAGCAGAGCACTGGAGGAGGCGAAACGAGAGCTGGCTCGTCAGAAGTGCGTCAACCAAGAGATCCTCAACAGCAAGAAGGAGGCACAGGAAGAACTGGACCAGACTACATCGCAGTTACGTCAGGAGAAATCCCTCAAGCTGATGCACACCAAGAGAAGTTGGTCTATGCATAAAGAGCTGGACAGGCTGAAGAGGAGCTGTAACCAAGACGTCGTCAGCAGCTCCAGGATTGCAGCTATCCAGAGCAAATGTCTCAGGGAGAAGAAGAAGACGGTTCTTCAGGACGATTTTGAGGAGCTCAAAGTGGCGCATATTGTCACTCAAGCTAAGCTCTCAAAAGAGCTGCAGTTTGAGAAAGACAAGAGCGCGGCTCTTCAGCGAGAAGTTGAACAGCTGAGACGTTCCTCACCAAGCTCCCAGATGAAGAGGCAGAGCCCGAAGATACAGTGGACTCCTACAATCCTGGACGATATGGAAGAAGACATGTTTTTCTGAAGAATGACTCAAAAATAAAGAGTCAATGAAGCAAACATAAAAATAACATGTTTTTCTGTAGTTAAATTGTCCTTGACAACAAATCCACTTGTGTTGGGTCTATTGATGACTTAAAGGTCCCATGTCATCGCCATTTCTACTGATCATAATTCCATTGTTGAGGTCTACTAGAATAGATTTACATTGTTCAATGTTCCAAACTCACATTGGTTTCTCATACAGCATCTCTGTATAGTATGTGTATTCACTCTCTGTCCTAAACGGCTTGTTGGAGCTCCTGCCCCCCCCCCTCCCTGTGAGCCCAGTGTGCTCTGATTGGTCAGTTCGCCCACTCTGTTCTGATGAGTCCACCACCGTTACAGCGGAACATCAGTGATTATGTATTACAATGGCGTTTGTTAGCAACCAGGAAATGACTCCAGTAATGACAAACAGATGACTGCGTGGGGTCTGGGTGCTGGGTTGCGGGGCTCGCTGCTCCGCCCTTTGAGGCTCGAGGAGCGGACAATGTGAGCTGGATTACTGGTGTAGTTTCCTGGTTGCTGCGAGACACCGAGGAACTCAGCCTGAGCACACACATACACTCACAACCAGGCTGTTCGCCACACACTCACAGCCTGAGAAAAGATAAGGCTGAGTGTGTGTGTGTGTGTGTGTGTGTGTGTGTGTGTGTGTGTGAGGAGCTCCACGGATTGGTCCATTTGGTCGTCGTTACGTCACTGTGACCAGGAAGAAAAAAAAGAAATGTCCAACGAGGCGTTCTGGGGCAGCATAGACAGGTCTTCTCTGTGTTAGAGTTTTACTCGCTACAGGGTGCACTTTGAGGGTTTGTGACTCTGCAGACCGTTTACATGCAGAAGCTTCATAACACAAGGGGACGGGTAATAACCGGAAAAGCATGACATGGGACCTTTAAGATATTTTTTTCTCCCATTTTATTGACATTTTTACACCTTTTTGTTTCCTTGTGTCTCATTTTGGTAACTTATTATGGCTGTTTGCGGTTATTACAAGTATCATTATGGCAATGTTTTCACTCTTTTTGGTCACTTTGTCTTTCTTTGAGGTCCTTTTTAGTCTCATCCTAGTGATACGTGTCTCTTTGAGTGATATTTATGATATAAGTGTATTAATACTTACTTAATAACTCACCAAATGATTCACACATATCATATTTAATCAACTCTTAATGGTCGACTGTGTGCGATTCTTCTTACTTGCTGGCAAGATCAGGTCCCTTGTCTGTATACGTGTTGAAGCAGTGTTAAAACGGTGCCATGTTTAATAAAGGCATGTGTAGTGCAGTAATAAACAGTATTTTACCACCAACTCCGACATTAACAGCTCGTCCACTACACTTCCAACTTTTTAATATTTCCACTACCTTTTACTCCCAGCTAAATGACATCAATTAATTTCCTCTGGCAGATCATTAATCTCGCTGTCGAGACACCGGTGTGCTCTGGAGGAAAAGGAGGGTCGGGGACAAAGTGATGTTGAACTTTAGAGACAGTTTATTTAAACTTTAATTTACAGCAGTTCCACTGGAGAGGAAAAAGGGGGTTTGATGAGTTTCTATCTACGTACAGGGATGCAGCTCGGAGTGCAGAAGGCACACAGTCGGCTTGATACTCGCCTGTATGCAAAAAGATTACAAAAAAGATGGAATGACGGCGTTTTTGCTGAGATGATGCCTCCTGTTTGTACTCCAGTGAACTTGATGATATAGTGGTTTAAAAACTACAAGCTCCTTCTCCGTTAATGTGAGCGTGTGATAACATGTGTTTGGATTTATTTCCCGTAAAGCTGGTGTGTTTTACAATATGTGAAACTTAAATTAAACTGTACAATGTTAAGGCATTTTAGCAATTATTGAGATGCAAGTCTAAAAAAAAACCATACAAGAACAAAGAATAGGAAGCAGTATTAGTTGTGATGGTTTGGCAATAATTTGGCATTCTTCATTTTCTCTCACACACACTTCACACATTTTCCGAACGTCCAATAAGCTGCCAGATCTTCCCCAAAAGAAACATGAAAACACAGGAGACTCAAAATATCATCAGGATTAAGGAAGACTTGTGCTAGCATCAATCGATATGGAAAAAACACACACTCATTCGGCATAAAAATCAAACGGTAAATGTACAAAGTGTCGATAAAATGTGACAAGAGATTAATTTCTGCCACAAAGAAATTGAAAACACAATTCAAGTAAAGCCTTATAAACTGAAATCAAATACAAAGAATTGCTTTTAAATCGCTTGGAATTGTTGCATCTTAGATTTAGATTATAAAAAAGTACATTCGACAGGTACCAATTATGGAACAAAGTGATAACAGAGGTAAGTAACACGAATCAGCCATTGAAAAATATTAAAGGCGGATTTTAGACCATTTCAAATTATCTGGATTTTGACTTTAGGAAGTGAGGGATTTCTAACCAATTTATATTAATATTTGTGTCCACACAGCACATAAATGATGTGTTTTTGTTGCAAATCTAACGTTATAATTAGAATAAGGATTGTTAAAGTCACTAACACTCTTAAAAATAGAATAAATGTAAGTAAATTAATTGTATCCCTAAGTCAATTTAACAACAATTCTTGCAGGAAATAAAATAAAAGGGGTTAAATATACACTTAAAACATTAATAATATTACACTTTAAAGTTCTTTTGAATACCAGATCACAGTCTACATCCGCCTTTATCTATCTTAACTCACTTCCACTCATTCACACCCTTATAGCGAGATTTTGCACTTCAAAAAAATCATAGAAAATAAAATGATTTAATCATAAATATATTATCATAGTTACTCAAATGTAATTATATTCTAATATATAATCAAACTCAAACAAGGTTTATATAGATCAATATCAGACTGTTTACAAGTGGCAAAATGTGCAAGAAATCATGAACAATGAATGATGATTTGCTTCAAAATAAAAGTAACTCCATCATAACGTAGAATAACTCAAGATTGATTTGACATTTCAAACGACAATAATCACAAGTCTGATTTCCACCCACAGGCTCATCGAACTGGAGGAAGAAGCAAAGAGAGGAGGAAGAAAGTCGGAGAGAGCTTGAGTTTTCAAGCAAAGAAACTCCGGCTGCGGGTAAGGCGAGAAAATGTATCTGAGACTTTGTTTAACTTCAAATCCAGGCGGCAAATGAAAGACAAGAGGCAGGTGAGCGATGAAGCCACAGAGGAGAGGAGGGGAAAAGGCAGAAAATCATACTTTAAGAGACAAGGGGTGTTTCTCAATCGCGAGTAAGCTTGCTTGGTAGCACATGTCTGCCGAGCATCTTGCTTCAGAAGCGAGTCAAGAATACTTCCTGGCATTCGGAAAACGAAGTGTGGAACACGCTAGCAAGTGTGCAGGTGTGCGTCATATGAGAGGCCCCCGCCTCTTACATCTTCCGCCACAGATTTGGGGAAATTGGTCCGTGTGCAAAGCATTGTGGGGATTTTAAGACCGCGGAGTCTACTCATGTGCAGCCTCGATATTTCTCCAAACGGAGTACGCCGGGCTCGGTAGATTTCCAAGTATGCTGGAGATTGGAACAGTACTTCGGCGGCACTCGATGACGTAGTATGCTTGAAATAGTGGCTCTGAAGCAGCTTTACTCGCGATTGAGAAACACCCAATATCTACTCGTCTCAGTTTCACAACACAGACCACAGGAAGTGCCAGAGCTCATTGACTGTCTTTACAATGGACTAAACTGGGAGAATGGGACTCTAACTGTACTTTAAGTGTTGCATTTAAATACTTGAATCCACTTGTATTGACGTAGCAGACACACAGGGACACACATGGTTGATTTGGGGAAGAAATGTAATGATTTAGAGTTCAATAAAGTAAACTAATTGCTTCTTTATGCACTCTTATGCTAAATTGATTCTGTTGAAGCTGCACACTGATGTGATTATCAATGTGTCACAAGCATCTCCTCCTCCATTCATTATCTTTTCAATCAAGTTTAGCGCACTTCAAAGTACTTCAAGTGATTAAATATCATGTTTTTGAAGCATCCAAACATTTACAGCCGAAAACAAATCTGTGATAAATGCCGATTTCTTTTCTATGTTGCTTGGGAAATAAGTGCTATAAAAATGGCGTATGGTGTGTTTCTGGTGTGTGGCGTTCTGCTTTCTGACTGCATGTTTCTGACATGGCACACGGGGACTTAATAATAGTAAAAGAAAAAAGGTTTTGCACAGAATATCAGAGATCCTACAAATATTTACACGACAGATACAGGCACTTGTATATCTTTGGTTGGAAAAACCCAACATTGCAAGAGTAATGCATTCACAGAGCTGTTGTGTCCCTAATAGGATCTCCAGGGTTCACTAGGCAACTGGTATGTGTATTTATGTCTTCTGTTTCTTTGTCCGTGTTACAGGTAAGTTCTGAAATAGCTCTCTGTAGTCTTTTTAACCCTCTGAGAGCGCCACCTGCAACACAAGAAGAACGGCTTTTAGTGCAGCGGACTCAAAACAGGAAGTAATGCAGAAAGCCCCCGTCACACTGTCCCGACATTGACACCAGATGGACACACACGAATATGGAATTGTGAATTTCGCACGAAGATGGCCCCGAACTTGGTCAACAGCCAAGCAACAGCCGAAGCAAGTACGATGCCTACAGAAGGCCACACGATGGCACCACACACGAAAATATGGTCGTAGACTTTACTGATGTATCCAGACTCAACGTAAGAGCTTGTGCCTCTTCGGGGGGTGCTAACATTTACACATACACGTTATTCTTTACTTTCTCCGTCTTTATATGTAGATTAGAAGATATTACTTATCTCCGTCATGTTGTTTCCATAGCAACAACAACTTCCTGTCAACAGCGTAAACTCGCCTTCAAAATAAAAGCATCTAAATAAGACAGGAAGTTAACCTAAATTACATTTACGACATACAACTGCAACGAAAGTAACACAAACAATGTAATATCCTTTTCAGTTTCACAGAACACAAATTGGGTTATTTACATAATATGTCTACATGATTTTGTTGTGCAATAAATGCAATCTCGAGGGCTTCACGTAGTCGTGTTGCCTTCCTAAGACAATCGGGTAGCTTCTTGTTTCCTTCGTATTGTCTTTGTGAGGCGAAAAATGCCCGATGACACCGATGATCACACGAAGTAAACACGATTTGACAAGATGCCCTCATGAGTGCCTTACGAAGAGCACACAAATTCAACACGAAAATGAACCTCCGCAAAGTCCTTCGTCAATTTTTTGGCATGCCAAAGATTTTGCCACCGCTCACGAAGTTGCTGCCGGAGCCTGAGAAACTCCACCGGCGGTCATATGATGGCTTAAGATGCCCTCACGAACGGCCCGATGTTGTTACGATCAGAGCCGAATTTGAACATTCCCTTTATCGTGTGTCCATCTGGTGACAATTTCGGGACAGTGAGACGTGGGCTTAAAGGAACACATTATTACAATCATACCACCAGGGAATAAGGAAAGAATCGACAGCATTAGACTCATGCAACTTGGCAGACAGGTTTGCTTTGAATGTGTAACCAATATTGTGATTTATTTGAATATGAGGTATTTGTTTGTGTCTTTGAGTAGCCTTTAAATGTATTATTATTTTCATTATCAGATCCTTTTGACTGAAGTAAATAGTGTGTATATAGCCAGGGCCGCCGCCGCTTGTGGACAGGCAACTGCTTGGGGCCCCGGACCAGAAGGGGGCCCCCCAAAGACGGTAGATTAAGAAGGTCCACAGCAACGACAACATGAAACACCCTTTAATTTACTGCAACGACATGCCGGGAAACCCCCTCAAGGCGGCCCCATGCATAGCGCGCCGTAAAATGCTGCTTCTTATCTTACGTTTCGTTGCTCTGTGTAGCTGATGTCAGAATTATGTAAACTACTAAACAACAACAAACATTTCCTGCTGCTTTATTTATGTTAAAGTCTAACCGGACAGCAAACCACAGGAAGGACTTTATTGTGAAGTCGCTTCAGAAAGTGAGACACGTTTACCACTAAGGGAATCTTAAGGTGCTGTTTACAAAATCTCAACTCAGTGCATTTTTGTGCAATTTAGAGTAAGATAAAAACATGTTTTTCACGTGAATAAACAATCATGATTTCTATATTGACCAAAATAGGTGTGAATAGAATTTTACTATAATTTTTTATTATTTTTTTGTATACTTTCATTTATTTTAATTAATCTTTTTTTTCACATTTTTACTTTAAATTCCTATTTTTATTTAAATATATGAATTTTTTTAAATGTCTATTTAGTGCAAACTCTTACTCTAACTTATATATTTATATTATTTTATTTGTATTCTATTTTATTTAATATTTAATTGGACATTTCCTTGAAAAAATGTTATTTTATTTTTAATTCTTTGGAGATTACCTTACATTTTTTAATATATCTTCTAACAAATTCTTATTTCCATGTCTAATGTTATTTAACTATTTATATGTACTTTTTAAATATCTTTCTAGTACTCTGATATGTTTATGCTAACAAAGACAGCATTAATATGTATTTAGCTTCTTAAGCAAGAAGGAAAACGTGAGAAAAGCACACATTACATACAGAAGCCCATTGGACAGTGATCAGAGAGGCAGCAGTGTGATTGGATGAAGAGTTTAACCAATCACAGGTGGGTTGTAGTTGCTGGAGCTACCTGTTCTCGTCACATAGCACTGCAGCTGTCTGCTGTACCTTCTCTGGGCACAGGTCGGCGCTGCTCTGCCGCACTTTGCCCGGCCGCCCTTTAATCACCGCGTAACAGAACATAGTGATGACCATGACAAACAGGAAGTAGCTGGTGTGCATCAGGTGCAGGTTGATGAGGGAGCGGTCATCCTGGGAGGAAGGGAGGAAGAATTCAATATCACAGGAGCTGTAGGATCTTATCATCATCATCATCAACTAAAATCTATTATTTTCCTTAACTCACAAACATGTTATGGTCCTTTTGTACCGTCTTAAACCTTTCATTAGAATATTTTATGAATTGTAAGGTGTCCTTGGGTGCTTTGAAAGGCGCCTCTAAATGGAATGAATTATTATTATTATTATTATTATTAATTGATCATGAGTTTGTATTTCTTTAATTAATTGCGGATTTCCACTGCTACAACTTCCCTGCAAATGATTATCATAGGGTAAATAATATACATTCATAATATGTGATTACTCTGAGTCTTTAGAGAATAATGGGAGCTTTTTATGCCACGTGTTGCTGAATTTTCTAAATCTCATAAAATCAATGAATCTCTTTAACAACCCATTCTAAACCCATTCTAAACGGATGATTTTACTTATTGAAAACAAGTGGGAAAAAGTTTCTGTGCAGTATGTGAACGCTTTTTTTAGGTTAAGATCATTTGTTGTTGTAACGCTCATTTCAGCCACAAGGGGCAGAGGTGCAACACCAACCCATCTTCACAGCATGGCTAAAATAATTGTAATGTTTTGATCTATACACACACACACACTGCAAAAATTGTGTGTTATTCATTAATATTATATGTCACTAATCCCGCCAAAAAAAAAAATCTTTATATGCCATCTTTATTTTTGCCACGTCCTCAGAAAACCATCGTGGAACATTTCTGTATTCCCTTTTCTTAAGTCATTACCACGGCATAGGAAACTATTTAGATCAGATGGATCACCAGATTGATTTTAAATCCTGATTAAAGCACTGAGGATTTGAGCAGATTTGTTCCACATAGAAAACAAAGATTGTTAGTTTAAATACCAGATCAGAGATAGGTGTATTTCAGTGTCAGGTGATCTGTACAAGTGACGTGAAAGTGCCTGACAGGAAGGTAACAGAGGAAGATGTCAGTAGAGTAGATTACAGTACATCATTTACTCACGTCCGGCACGATGACGGTGAGCTTTGGGTTGAGCGCGTGGTACAGCTTCCCCACGGCTCCCTTGTAGCACCAGAAGGGGTTGTAGTCCTGGCTGTACTTGGTGTCCGAGTCGCGGACCGTAGTGAACACTTTGTACCAGGAGGTGGCGTTAGTGAACGTCTCCGCGACGCAGTGAGGCGGCTGCCTGCACGACAACAACAAGGACTGGTTTATAGGACATGCTGCCATGATGCATCTTTTTATTATGTTTCTTTTTATTATATTTTATTCTATTCCAGAATAGAAAATGCTGCTGTGACAAAAATGTTTTCCCAATTTAGGACGAATGAAGTATATCTAATCTAATCTATTGTTATTACGTCGCTATCAAATACATTTTGGATATTGAATCTCACACTGCCTCTTACTTTAATGGGAAGTTTTATGCGGTATTGGTTATCTTAAAGTGGACCTATCATGCTATATTTGAATAATATAGTATAGGACCATACCTATATAAGGCATATTTATACTTTCTTTTTTTCAAAATACCAAACAGATCATGCATTTTAGCCACGCCTCATTTTGCTCAATTTGAAATTTTTTAGCTCTGTTTTTGCAAGGGCTGATTCAGTGAGAACAGCACCATCTACTGGCCTGGCATATGTACTACAGCGTCTCCAGCGCTTTCGAACGGCAATGGCTGTGGCTGTCTCCTCCTGATTGGTGGAGTTGGCCCAATAGCCGTAGCGCCACCGTCCTGATGGTTACTAATTCCTTTTCTTTATGGCGGTCATGTTTGACCGGGAACACCATGGTTACAAAGTTAGTTTTTGGTCAGTGGACTTACACTGTGACGGAAGATGTTGCTGGCTGCAGAGTGTGTGTGTGTGTGTATATATGTGTGTGTGTGTGTGTGCGTAAATGTGTGTGCGTGTGCGTGTGCGTGTGTGTGGTCAGCGGACTCACACTGTGACGGGGAAGATGTTGCTGGCTGCAGTGATGGTCATGCACGTGCTGAACACCACCTGCTCACAGTGTCCGTGCAGCACACACTCGTCTGAGCTCCAGGACACCGGCAGCGTGAACGTGATGTTTATCTCCTCGTGGGCTTCCCGACCTACACACGGAAACATCAAAACACTAAGTGAGCATCTCAGATTATTAGGAAATGAACGTGATATAAGAGACGTTTTACAGTCAGTTTTTTATTCAACATTTTTACTTAAAATTCTTCTAAATCTCTATTTATTACAAACTCTTATTCAAACTTAAATATTTATAATATGACATTTTATTGGATCTTTATTGTACATTTCCTTTATTTATTTGTATTAATATCCATTTATTGTTATTTTACTTGTCATTTTCAGACAGGTTTTTATAGAAATGGATCAGGACAAAAAGAGAGAGAATCTTTGTTCCTGAAACTTTCAGAGTCTCTTTCCACAGAGGGGACACATGTTGATGTAGAAGAGACATGAAGAAGAGGGGACA
>CALSBW010029405.1:87548-98241 GCA_943590975.1 Lindbergichthys nudifrons | reverse complement strand
CATGTTGATGTAGAAGAGACATGAAGAAGAGGGGACACATGTTGATGAAGAAGAGACATGAAGAAGAGGGGACACATGTTGATGAAGAAGAGACATGAAGAAGAGGGGACACATGTTGATGTAGAAGAGACATGAAGAAGAGGATTTTGCATAATAGGTGACCTTTAAAACACACGTTGGATTGAGATTGAAAGTTCATTCAAACTCAATGAGTGTCTTGAGAGACTTTGAAGGCATAAGACCCAGTATTGAGTAGACCTTGTGCTTCCAAAGTCAAATATGAAGTTGTATTTGTAATCTTAATCTGAAAACCGACATGTATGAGAAGACTTTAAAGGGGCCCTGTTATGCTTTTTGGGGGGGCTCCCTTTCCTGTAGTGTGTTCTTTCGGTTTTAGTGCATGTAAATGGTCTGCAAAGGATACAATCCCTGTGTTCCCTCCAGAGGGAGTTTCTCTCCCCCACACTCCGCCCCCCCCCCCGCCTAAAACGCCTACTCTGCTTTATTTACTTCTGGAATTTGTGACATCACTATGTAACACTCACGCCTCTTTTGGTATTTGTAATTAAGGAGTGGATCTTGTGCTTCCAAAGTCAAATATGAAGTTATAGTTTTATTTTTAATCTGAAACCCCACATTTATAAGAGGACCTGAAGACCTTTGGGTGTTCCCTTTCCTGTCGTGTGTCCTATAGGTTTTAGTGCATGTAAACGCTCTGCAAAGGCTAAAATCAGATATCTCTACAAAAACATTCCCCCCCCCCCCCCCACACCTAAAACACCTAGCTTGCACACCTTTATTTACGTCTGGAACCATGTGACATCCCTATGTAACACTCACGCCTCTTTTTGCCATTGGCACTTAAGCACTTTAAAAGCAGGTAAACTTGTCACAGAGTAGAGGGGGAAGATGATGAACCTTAACATTTGCAGAATAAAGCACCTTTAAAGTTATTGGATGAAAAATGTAAATGTCAGTATTTGCTCAATTTGAGACGACAACGGCTCCATTTGCTGATGAATATTATGTAATATGATGGAAGGACACCTGAAAACAAAGGTTTATGCTAAAAGATTTAAAAATGGACCCAATGTGTCCTTATGCCACCTCTCTATCTAACACACCAGTCCTATAACAACCCATTTGTACACGTGGTTGACTCCTGAGGCGGTAAAATCCTACATTATGTCCGGGTTGTAGGACTCGTGTCTGCACCACACCATAGCTGTTGAGAATAGACAGACTAATTAATCATCGTATTTATATTTTCTGCTTAATTTAGCACAAACACAACAGGCAACATCGAGAAGGTAAAGCCTGGAGAACAGCGAGGCCTGTTAACAAACTTTACTCAATTCAGAGTTTCGTCCTTGCCACCGGGCAGAAAAAAAGGATTATGGGAATGGGAAATGAGCTCCGTTACGGAATAACTAACCCATTCATGTTAAAAGAATACATTTTGGCTGCGTCTCATTAGCCGTGATTAAATAACAGAGTGTCGAAGACGTCGTCATCTTTTATTTGAAAACTCTGGAAAGTCCTTTCCTAAAGATTTTCGCAGAGTAATTAGCGTTATTAGAGCTCACGCCGCCGGCTGCGAAAAGAGAGGAGGAAGAAACTAAGTGCTGGACTGGACCCTCCATCAACAGACAAGACCTTTCTGAATTAATAGGGGCTTAGAAATGAAATCCAATTTAATGTTAATAGCAGGCGTGCGGCGGGGGATCTGTCCGTAGGGAGGCATTGCTCCGGCAGTAAAGACTGATTACACGTCTGTACGGCGGTAATAAATGAGCCTCGGATGTCAAAGAGCCGAGGCTGCAGATGATCGCTGCTCCCAGTAGATGATCAACCTCCTCAATATTTAAAGAATACATATGTTTGATCCTGGAGAATTCAAATGGAGCGTTTTGAATTCACAAGAAGCTCCGACTCATAGAGGGTCTGCTGGAGAACAGAGACGAGCGGAACCAAGCAGGTGTTCAATGCATCTTATTTTTAATCTAATCTGACTTGTTTACTGCACTGTTTCTCAAATCGAGGTACCTCGGGATACTTTAGAGTTCGAAGAGAGGTAGGTAAGATTTTCTTTAGATGCTACTTCAAAAACAATTCAGTTCTGTGAATAATAACACTACGATGGAGCTTGTTATAAATGAACAACATCTTATATTCTATATTCCTGTTTTCATTCGTTGCCTGGCATACACAGTGAAGTGTTGCAACAAACACAATGATGTTTACTTTTGTTCAATGTGACAAGGAAGTCAGATTGAATGTGGAAGGACAGACAATTACCAGGAAAATAGAATTACAGTATGGCTGAAACGTCGCAGCAATACATCCATGTTTCCACTTAAAGAGCACATATTATGGTCATTATCAGGCTCATAATTGTATTTAATGTCTCTACTTTGACATGTTTACATTTGGAATTGTTTATTTCTACTCGTTAAGTTCTACTAATGTGCAATGCCTTGTTTTTTATGCTGCTGCAACGAAAAAAGATTCCCAATTTGCGATCAATAAAGTATATCTTATCTGTATGTTTAAATGCTTTAATGTTCAAAAAGCTCTTTAATCACCCTCTGTCTAAAACCAGAGCCCAGTCTGCTCTGATTGGTTAGCTGGCTGGCTCTGTTGTGATTGGTCAACCGCTTAGCGATGTGCCGCCCCTTATTCTATCACGTACAATGTGTTGGAGCACTAGCCAATAGAAGCGTGAGGGTTACGTAGTGATGTCACTATGTTAAGTAAGTAAGTAATCGTATGGAAAGCATAATAGGGCCCCTTTAATACAGTTAGAAGCTGATGTATCCACCAATTGTTTTTAATAAGGTTCCACACCAGCAATATGGTCAAACTTAAATTATTTACATAAATTGTAACATTAACATCTCGACAAAAGGAGCATCCAGTATTTATTAAAGTGTTGCTTATTTAATTACAAATAGACCAATAAGTCCAAAGTCAAAACCAATAACACAAGTCCCAACAAGGCAATCAAGTGCAAGCCAAGGAACAGTACAACAAATCCTAAAAAGCAAAAATATTGGTCACACTATTGAAATGAATACTATTTGATCAGTTCCATAGTCGTCTATTTACACATTTGTACTGAGACCACTTTGAGAATGATAAGGAAACAGCAGAAACTGTTCCAAATAGCTACTTTATTAGAACATAAAATCCAAGTGAATTACTACGTATCTTCTCACAGTGTTTTTAAGCAAAACACTTATGAATTCTTCCATCAGCCTTAGATAACTTATGAATAAACATGAAACCTGAGAGGAGTGAGCAGCCTGTTTGCCATGTGGCGACCTGAATGTCTGAAAGTTGATGATGGAGAAACAGAAACACTGAGTGAGGCGAGACAAACAGCTCCATCACGGCTGCTGGCATTTCAATTACACATCACTTACACGTAAATGTAATTCCTTCTCGTCGTGTTTCTGTTTTCACTTCGCTCTCTTTCTCTCTCGCAGGCATCCGTCTGTTTCAATTAGATTTGTAAATTAGATAAACGGCAAACTAATTACAGAGGTTACCCGTGATGGGATGAGTTCAAGAGAAACGAGCCTAGCTTTGGGGGCTCACACGCCAGAATACATTTACATGAATGGAGGTTTCTTTTTTCATTACTTCTGTTGTTTATCAGTAACGTCAGTCTGTGTCAGATTAATGATGATGTTGCTGCACGACGTCGAGTCATAAAAACACGACAGAAATGTCTCAAGCATTCATACATTCATCCTGCGTGAATGAAGAACGTCTTTCAATTATTTTTTCTGCTTAATGCTATGTTCAGAAAGTCATTTGCATAAACAGCGTGACGCATGGGAAACATTTAATCACTGCACATGAGAAGGAGTGACATAAATCATTGTAACAGTCACTCCAAAGTCCATCAGCTCAACAATGAATCTTGTCCATGACATTTAGGTTTATTATTCAGACGGAAACATGCAACATCTGCATTTTATTCAGATAGTTTTTTCTAATTTAAGTTAAAAAACTCTGAGTCAGACCTGAGTGAAGGTAATTGTTGTGTTTAAATTACGAGTAGGTCTCAAGTTGTGCCTATGAAGTACCGATTTAAGTCCTGAGACACCATCAATAACCAAGTCAAGACTAACAAGACCAAATTAAAAACAAGTCCTGAGTCAATATACAATTCAGGACTCAGAAATCCAAAGTCAAGACCAAGAAGATGGTCTAACAAGTCCCAATTGAAGACCAACCAATCATAACCTGTTCAGTCCCAAGTCAAGACCAAGTTAAAGAAGACAAGTCCTGAGTCAAGATCAAACTCAAAAGTCATAGCGAGTTAGTCCCAAGTAAAACTTGAAGTGCAAACCAAACAATTCAACACCGGTAAATCCTAAATCAAGTCCCAAGTCGAAGAACAAGTCATGACAATCATATAATGACCTCTAAGTCCCGAGTCGAGATCAAATTCAGGACTCACAAAGAACAAAAAGTCATGAATTCGTCCCAATTCAAGGACAAGTCAAGACTATCAGATCCCAATTCAAGATCGCCAAGTAATTTCTTGTAAGTCCAAAATTCAAGACCAATCTTAATAATAACAAAACCAAAGTCAAGACCAACAGATGTGACCTGAAGGCTCCAAGTCAAGACCAATTTCAAGGCCAACAGGTAAGTTCTGAGTCAAGTCCAAATCAAGACCACCGAATTCCACCAATACAAATGAAAGACTTACAAGTCTTGAGTAAAGAGCAACTTTAAGACCACCGAGTTTCAATTAAAAACCCAAAACAATTCCAGTCAAGACCAACAAGTGACGACCTGTACGTTCCAATTCAACACAAGTCCTGGATCAAGTCCAAAGCTAATATTTAATGCGTAAAAGTTTAAGATTGTTAAGTCCAGGGACAGGTTTCAAGTCAAATCCGACAAGTCCAAACTCAACATGAACGGTCCTTTAATGGTTACGTTTTATAACAGAACTGGAAAACAGCACGATTTTCCTTTGATGCTAAGTGTTTAAGGACACTGGTCAAATCTCATGATTGTGACGTGTTGTTTAAGTGGTTTAAGGTCAGATCAAACTTTTTTCTTAGTTGCTTTGAATCTGAGACCTAAACGCATCGAAAAGAATCAAAGAAATAAAGCCACTTTCTCCTTTTCAACTTATTGACAAAGAAACACTTTGCGAAACGTTCCCACAGTGCTGAACACTTAAGAGCTGCTCAATCTCTGATATTTCCCACAGATCATCTCTGCTTTAACAGATGAAAGGAAGACATCCGGCCTCTGTCAACATTACTTTTTCATCTGCTGACTTTTCGAAGCATAAAAAAACTGTAGCACAAAAGGTAATGAAAAAGTAAACGTACACAAGAAAACACAAAGAGGCGTTCAAATGCAAATCAGGCCTTCATGTCCACTCTGTAACACAGAGGAATACAAAGGGAAGGAACAGGGTTGTAAAAAGGTGAGAAAAACAATGAGGCTGTTAACTCAGCAAACATCGCTCAACGAAGCAGAAGAAACAAATCAAATATTCATGTTCTCAAGTGAAACCGTGTTTGTGGACTCTCCGGGTGAAGGAACTGATCTTCAGAGTGGAAAACAAGCTTTCCTCTGAATAAAACAAACTCGATCTCCTCCTACCTCTCCTCTACACTGCAACACAACAACGTGGAAGCTTTTAACATGTGCATTACGCTAGGAATCAGAATCACAATACCTTTATTCGTCCCACAGAGGAGGAAACTTAGCATTTGTAACAGCAAGAAAAGTAAGACAGCTTAATATTACCCAAGAAGCATGCATACAAATATTAAAGATACTCAAGAAATACACATCCTGTAACGGTGAACTTAAACTACTCCAAATGATCAAGTTATCGTAAGAGCTTAACCAGTGAAATATTGAAAGTGTGTCCTGAGGGTGGCGCTACAGGAAGTCATATTTGGATTTAAAAAGGAATCCTGACTTCCAACCATAAAAGCAATTCCTTAAAAGACCTCTGAGCTGTTTTCGATATAATTGTGAAGTTTATTTCACCTGTACTGGTTGCTTTTAATTCAATCTGTGCACTTCAATGGACTCAAGAAACTAAAAACACAGCGTACTTTGCGCAACTCAATGTCAATTTCCGAATTTTTGGTCAAAATTCACATTCCTTCGATTCACAACTCAGTCAAATCTGAAGTAACAGACGTAACCAGCTTATGTTTTACAGCATAACACATTTCCATAAATCTGCAATCACAGAAAAAAGAAAACCCTAAAAGTTTAATCTTGTGAGAAATGACGGTACGTTGCAAACATAACATGCTAACAGCTAAATCAGCTTACTTTTATCAGCGCCAAAATGCAAAAAATATAGCCTAAAAAACGTTGTGTTCAAGTTGCATCCAACAACACTTACTCCATAGTATAACTAAACTTCCTGTTAACACCCTCGAAAACATTACAGAAACCTATAGTTTGAGTATCCCCCTAATAGAAGCAAGACGTAGAACATTAGACACAAAGCAATTGATTTCTCTTGTCTCTCACATAAATATTAGTTGCATTTTTTGTAAAGGCATTTAGGGACGGACAGTTAGTGTTGCAAACTTGCCGACTTTTTGTGAGTCAGCTAATTTGGAGCTAGTACTGCTCGATACTTCCTTGGAAAAGATTTGGAAACAATGGGCTGTTTTTTTTGGCTGAATAATTCATCTAACTTCTCCATTGATACTCAGGATAGCTTTAATTTCACCTCACACAAATGTTTTAAATATATCAATATTAAGTTAAACAATTCTACTTAATTTATGTTTTTAGGGGGGGGTCCGTTTCTGAAATTGAGGGATCTCGATCTACCAAACACCTTGGTTAAATTAAAGGTTGATTGTGGGGATCTCCGAGTACTTGCTTGTCAGGAGGGGATTATGACGTTAACATGTGAAAGATGGAAGAGGAGAATTGATTTTCTAATTGTGGGGAATCATTACAGTATTGGATTGCGTTAAAGCGACGCGCTCTATCTGGAAGGTAACGAGGCGTCGACATTACCCCGAGCCGAGGGGCTGACGGAAAGTCGACCTCACGCCTCAGGCCACTGCGTCTCATGGATGTTTAATTATCCGAATTAATTACGGAGGGTCGTATTGAGCGGCTTCTTCTTCTCTGCTGCAGGCTGCATATTTACAGGACTACAATGAAACTGTCAACCGATGTTTACAACACACAGTAACATGCAGCATTTATAGCCTACTTACAGGAAGCTATGAGGCAATAATTCATTCATTATTACATTATGCTACTGTAAGTTTAACATGATGCTAATTTGCAGCAGTTGAGCGGCAAATTTAAGAGATTTTGCGTCACCTGAATTATGTTTTCTATCAATATAATGAGGTAAGTTTCTATTTAACATACCTGGCAAATTGTTTTGTGTGTACAAAATGTTCACTGACAATGTTTTTATATCAGCTTTACACAGATTCAGCGAAGATTGGTAAAATACAGTACATTTATTGCAGCATACTAGGTAAATAAGTTATGTACTTATGTTCAGTTTTTCCATTTCATGCTTTTACTCGATCACAATTTAAAAATAAAATTACACTTTCTCCCTCGGGATAAATACAATTATTTCGTTTACCCCATTGTATTTATCTGACAGTTTACTTTACATACTAACATTGTACATTGAAAGCATATGACACGCTTAAAAAAAACACAAACAATGTAATAATAATTCAGCGGTTTCCAACCCTTCTGGCTTTTTATCCGTAAGGCTGTATTACATAAACCCTTGCTGCATTTCAAATGAGTTATTTACATTTCCACCTCAAAGACATTTCTTCTCCTAACCTCTCACATGGTTTAATGTAAATACATTTAGCATCTGCATTTAACCCAGAGTATAAGGAGCAGCGATGGGGATTAACATTTGTTTATTTCCACTTTTCTACTTCCATTACAGAGCTTGCATCCCTCTCTACGGCACCAAACTAAATATGCAACAACACAAACATCTTTATCTGCTTCACACACACACAGGTTTTTATTTGCATTGGGGACCAGGTTTTTCATCATTACTTCTGGGGACCGCCCTTTCTAGAGGTCCCTTGTATGAAAACAATGAGGTACAAACATAAACCCTCACACACATACACACATACTGTTTTTTGTGTGCATTGGAGACCACATTTCTGATCATCACTTGTGGGGACCAGCCTTTCTAGATGTCATAGACTTAAAAAACAATATCAGGTAAATAAACTAAACACAGACTGACACACACATTGTTTCTTATGTGCATTTGGGACTACATGTTCATGACTTGTGGGCAACACCCTTTCTAGAATAGGTAAAACAGATATAAACACACACATATGGACAAAGACACACACACACCTGACACCAATACTGTATAGTAACTGCCCACTGCTCCCAAAAAAAAAAAAAGTGTGTGAGTTATACAATCAAAAAGGGATTTGACGTAAGCACACACACGCACACGCACACACACACACACACAGGTGGACGCTGACCTGCTGACTCAGCGGTGTGTGTGTGATGACGGTGCTGCAGATGTGGAGCCTCACTAACACACAGATCTCCCTCCTGACAGCAACACACTGATCAAAGTGTTATCAGCAGCTATTCTCGGAGCGCTGACGCCGTTCTTCTGATGTTTCCCTTCTATCTGCCTGCCTGCATTTACCCAACACCTGCCTCAAATCCTGTTTGGTGTGTCGGACATGTTTGTGGAGGATTTGGCCCTCGATGGCCTCGTGTTCTACAAAGAAAGTCCTCCTGAATCGGGGGGGGGGGGGATTACATCCGGCTGCAGGTTCACTGCAGTCAGCACTGAGCGACTCAGAGAGGAGAACAATTCAAGATTCAGCAGCTCATCATTTACAAGTTGAGACCTGCATTCACTTTTAACAAGGTCAGAAGGAGAGGATTCAAAGCTTTATTTGTCATTTGCTCAAGACATACAGCGCAGTTTCGGCCATGACAATCTTGAGTCTCAAGCTCCTCCAACAATGCAACATAAAATACACTTAACATAAAAGTGAAATACATAATATAGTGCTGTCAAACTACCTTTTGTAAATTGGAAACAAATGCAATATTCTGATCTGAATTAGTGTATACGTGTAACTGATTGAAACAAGTTATATGTCAGTGTTTTGGGTCCAAATAAGTAACTTTGTTCCGTTAGTTACCTATGTTAGACAAGTTGACTAAGACACAATGTGGAATTTTGTATTCAAACTGGACACAAACATTGTTTTTTTTATGGCTGTGGCTATATGGCATGCATCTGTTCGCAATTTCTTTTTGGTATAATTAGAAAAACAAGCTTCCGTCTACTGTAGTAATTAGAAGCCATACTTTTTATATAGTGGCCAAACGGCGGTACTACAACTTATGCGTCAGTCCTTGAGTCCTTGGGCCCAACAAAAACGTTTTCCCATTGACTTACATTGGGAAAGAGACGACTATAAATCAGCAGATCATTTGTCAGCCCTTACTGTGGGCTTTTGGGACTACATTTTGCCAAAAGAGCAGAGCAGAAACCAGAGCCATTGACAGAACATAAACCACTTCATTGTTTGTGCGGTTTGTGTTCATTATTACCAGCCAATGCACACATGATAGCTGTGAGCTTACAATAGGCCCACTTAATCTTTGTTTTTGTGCTCTGCCAAACACTTCCAGAGCTGAAAACTCAACAGAAACCCAGTTCTTTCTTTAATTTTCCTTCGTTTTTTTTGTGTATTTATGAAGTATATTCATTAAACCCCGGGATAAGCTAGAATTTTACACTGAAGTTGAACCGTTTTGACCTTTGCATGACACATTCAGTGATAGCAAAGATATTTCTGCCTGGTTATTATTCTGGCTTCTTTCCTCCAAAGTTATTTTCATTTCTGTTCTTGGCTGACTTTTTTGGATGGTCGTGTGAAAGGTGATACATTTTCACTTTCCTTCTTCAAATAACTTGTAAATCTGAGTGGAAAATGCAAAATCCTGAGCTCTCTGTCAAAAGGTTCAAGCAAAGAAAGAACAAAAATCCATCTGATTGTAGTCAGACTATCATGAATAACCTTCTGCGCCGATTATAGACGCCTTTTCTCAATAAATTCTGGATTAATTACCGACGGAGGATGTCAGAGACGCTGTGTATCGAGGGGTCGAGCCCAAAAATGATTATCCAGCGTGTTAATTGGCAGTCGGAAATCTGCTCATGAATATAAATGAAGAGAAGCGTTGGAGGGCCGCGTAAAGAAAACACACACTGCTGACCCTGAATAACCACAGTCTCAGGGTCTGTGGATTTTGACAGGAAGTGAGCGGTTATACAGAGAAAGATCATTTCATTACTGTGATTATTTATGGTTGAAAGTAAATGTAGGGTCTTTGGTTAACACAAAGTTTTGTTCTATGACATAAAATACGTCAGTAAATACCCCACTGGTGAATTTAAAAACAGTGGTTGCTAACAAGTGTCTAAATCGCCAAACATTAGCCGCCTTTAGCTTAGCGGTGGTGACGTGAAGTCATGTGACCGTGCTGTAGTTCCTTTATAGCCCAACATTATCCACCTTTAGCTTAACGGTGGTGACGTGAAGCCATGTGACCGTGCTGTAGTTCCTTTATAGCCCAACATTAGCCGCCTTTAGCTTAGCGGTGGTGACGTGAAGTCATGTGA
>CALSBW010029404.1:179637-189717 GCA_943590975.1 Lindbergichthys nudifrons | reverse complement strand
CGCCACGCCACACGCCACGCCACACGCCACGCCACACGCCACGCCACGCCACAGAAGATACCTATAGGGTTTAGAGAGAAGAAGAGAAAGGGGTTCAAAGTATAGAGTTGTGCAGTGGTGACGTATTGTTGAAGGCAAACCCAAAGGTTAGCATAGCAAGGGCTCCCTTGATCAAAGTCAATGGTATTTTTCCATTGGATTTTGGAAAAGGCTCTACCAGTGGCGTCGCCTGGCCTGGGCATCCGGGGCTTTAGCCCTGAATGTTTTTTCTGTAGCCCCGGACAATTCTCCCTCAATAATATAATACATTAACCGTGCTTTACGTGAACCTCATCATGACACGAGAGGACGGCAGCACTGTAATTTCCCGTGTTCAGTGAATGCAACAGAGGCATGACACCAGACCAATCAGAGAGTTGCATGGAAATAAACGTGTGCTTGTGTCATTCAAGCTCGGCTCTGTGTGTGTGTGGCAATAGTGCATTTAGTGTGATAGAGAGAGAGAGGGGGGGAGGGAGGGAGGGAGGGAGGATCAGCAGGATAATCTCCACATATTAACATCACTTTCTGATTTTTTAAGTGAAAATGTGATATTCAGAAGTAGAAAGTTAACGTTAAGTCTATAAAGTAACTTCGTCAAGGTCACAAGCTAAAGGCGGCGAATGTTCGACATGAATACGTTTAGTAGTCTCATTCAGTGGTTGGTTAGCAACTGCTGTTTTTAATGACACAAACAAGCTTCAGAAATTCATCACCTAAAAAAACAAATTGTGAACATGCTGTAGGCTTGTGTAACCACAGATCTTATTTCAGGCTTCTAACCAAAAACATGTTACAAAAACAATTGAAGTGCTAAAACGCTAACTCATTTCCTGGATTTAGGACTCATAGCTGCACCACTCTATTTTATTGAGTATATCAAACAAGCATTTTGTCTAGATTTGAATTCAGTACAGTGTTTGGCACGTTACAAAAAGTCAGTTAGATCATTTAAATATCTCGGGTAGACCTTTTGGCTAATTTTGAACATCCATAACAGATGATTATTTCTAATGAAATACCATGTTCAGCACTGTAATACTGTGGAGCATCACTATGAAAGACTCTCACTAGAATGGGCTTTTTTTACACCAAAGACTGTGTGATGCATGCTGGGCTTCAGCCGCAGTATCTGTGCAGCAAATAGCAATATCTCCCAGCGTGAGGTGTGCAGCCCTCTGGCAATATCCTCCTCACACAGAGCCAAGGTCACTAACTACGGTATCTCATCTCACAAAGCAAAAGGATTAACAGTTTGTTTGGCTACTCTCCGATGGGAAAGCTTCCTGGAAATCGCTCGACCCTCCATCATGAAAAGCTGTCGACTGCGAGGTTATTGTTCGTTATTGAGTTTGCAAAGTGTTGCTCTCACTTCTAGATGCACACCTGATTACACCTGTGGAGAAATGAGGCTTTATGGCTGTTCTCCAATGATGGGTCTTTCACCTTCTCCCACTCATGTGTTATATCCTACAACAGTGCTTATTCACCTGCAGTGCATTCATATTTCCTCTCTCTAACTTATACTCTCTTCCAGTACGGTCAAATAAAATGAATATGCCTTTGAGCCAGGATGATACAAATGAGATTAGATTAGATTATATTCCTTTTATTGTCACTACACAGAGTACAGAGACATTCCAAGCATTCCCAATGGTGCAATCACACATAACAGACAGTATAAAATTGACTTTTGAGATCATTGTAGAGGCAAAAAAGATGTGTTGTCATGACAGTGCAGCATTGCATCAGTGATGAGGGAAGAAAAAACTGTCAAATAATCAAGCAACATTTTTCAAATGAGCCTCGCAGCGACAAACAACTCAAGGTTTGTGCACACTAACAAATAAATGTGTCGTATTATTAATTGCCTTATTGGCATGTGGATGTTTTGTGGCTCTGCAGCCATGGGCAATCAGGATTAGGCCGTGTGAGATATGGAGTATTGAGTGATGCAGACCTGATTTCTGCCTCTACCAATTCAGCAGCACTTGAAAGACCCAGGAGTATTTTACAGAGCGGATTATCAATTCACGACTGCCAGGAGAACAATTATCTCTCCGCTGGGAAATGCCGTTATTTAAAATCTTTGTCCAATTATATTACGCTTGCAGGGGCAGAAGAGGCAAGACATGCAGGTTGATGGGCAGAAGCAGGAGGAGGGCTCTGAGTGCTGGGATTTATCAAAGTGTTTGCAGTTAGATGAAATATTTTGCTTCTGAGGAGATATGAGAAGCAGGGTCTCTGAAGTGGGTTTCTAAATGTGTTTTGTTGGTGTAAAATCAAAAGCACTGAGAGCGCTGGGGTTGAAATGAAATATGCAGCCTGTGGAGTCCATTTAAAAGCTCTCTCTTTGTGTCAATCATGCGAACATTGATTGGTAGGTGCCCTTGCTTTTGATCTCTCAGAGTATAGTTTTGTTGTTGCTTCTATCCACTGTTGAAGGTTTGTGAAAGTGCTGCAGCCTTGCATCGCAGCGTGGGCGTCAGATGGGTTATTGACATGCTGGGACACTTGCCACGTCTTAGTCTGGGTTCAAATTGATCGTGCCGTACAGAGCAAAGTTCATGGGAACATTCAAGACCTGTTTGAAAGCAAGGTTGAAATGAAAAAAAGGATTTAAAGTCTATATAAACCCTGAGAATAGTTTACAGAGGCTGCAGTGTGTAAGTGTTGTGGAGCTAAAAGGATGTTTGTCCTTCAGGATGGAGCTGAAGAAAAGACCATGGCCTCATTCAAATCCAAAACATGAATCCCCCTGGGAGCATGAATGTGCTCTTATGGTAATCTGAAGTTATATTATGACACAGTTGCGTGAGAGGGGGGACATTTCTGAATGATTGTGGTTCTAGAAAAAAGCTCATGTACTTTCCAATAATTGAAAGGGTCTCTCCTCAGGGGAGCAAATGATGTTAGAAGGATGGCAATAAAGTGTGAGTGAGTACTAAGGCACAGTGGTGCTTTAGACTAAATGCTAACTGCTTCATGGAAACATGCTAACAATAACAATGTCAACATGTTAGCTTGCTAATATTTGTTTATTTGTATATAACACAACAACAATCTGAAACTGATGTCAATGTCATGAAACCTGCAGATATTTAGTCGTAAGAAAACTAAATATCAGGATGATGTTGCTAGACAAAAAGTCAACAAAAGTCACCACGAGTTATCACAATTAATATAGAGGATTTATACATGCAAATATGCTCGCAATGCTAACGTGAAGAAGGTATAACACCTTAGTTTTGTATGTAAACATGCTAACGTGCTAATTTGCAAAAAACACTTCTTTTTTTTTAAGTTGATACTGATAAGAGTGTAAATAATTCAAATTCCTTAGTCAAAAAATGTTTGATTGATTTGCATTTCATTTTACAATCTTAGCTTTAATCAATTAACAGCAAGAAATAATTCGTAGTAAGTTCGTAGAGAAAGTGCCTTAACCTGTTAAGCCCTGTAGCCCACGGGGGCTTTTCATTAAATCTTCACAAAACTGTGTCTCAGGGCTTCTTAACATTTAACAACCTATGAATGTGTCATATCCACTTAACGGGGAGAAACTCAGCTATCAGACGATATGAACCATTTTTACCAAAACAAAACACAACTCTAACGCCAAGCGTCTGAATTAGCACTAAGCGAAAGAATGCTAATGCACTTAGCACATAACTCACGGTAGCAATCTTTTATACTTCATCGGATCTGCCCAAACAGGATATCACATGAAAGCTGAGATTCCACATATTCCAATGGTATAAGTATCATCACTGTGCGTATCAAAGGCAAGCAAAGACAACACACTATACTTCACTTTACGGAGCTAAAACGGCAAATACGTCTTACCTTTGCTGTTTTCTGATCAAAAGTTGTGTTCAAGGCATTAAAATGCATATAAATGCTGCTGAAGGTTAATCCAATGTCTCTTTGTCACTTTGAAATGATTACTGATAATCCATCAACATATTTATGGCAAGAAGTGTAGTTTTCATATAGAGTGTATGAGAGCGTAACCCAGCTTCCGGTTTTGGGCATGCTGGCTGCGCATCACTCTCACTCCTCAATGGTAACGTGTCAGTTGATTTAGGAACTTCCCCTCGATTCTATTGGCTCTGAAAAGAGGTGTCAACCATCAAAATCGACCGATGGGTTCCAGAGATATGGCAAATACACCCAAATGACCCCAGAAGTGTTTTCTTTTTTCTAAACCTCTCTAAAAAGGGCACATGTCACTTGTTTTGCATCAATCTTGATACATGGTACTTATTATATGTTATAGTTTGGATTCCTAAAGCTTTTAGTCTACTATCCCATCATTCAAGGGTGGTTTTCACTATAAGTAATGTTTTTTTTGTGGACGGAAATTATAATTTACATTTTTTTACTATGTTCAATCTGAATTTACTTTAAAATAAAAACATCTATATTGATTTTGACTCTTCTACATCCAACTCACAGGTTTATCATTGCTTTGAGAAAAAAGATTATTAATTTACCCCTTTTAGAAGTGAAGATATAGTCATTTGTTCTGGGAATGTCATTTTCGAGCCTGAGACCTGAAAAACAGGCTCAGGGCTGAACAGGTTAAGAGGTGTTGAATATTCAAATGTTATTTATAAAACTCAAATTTGGTAAATTAGCAGGTGTGTGTTTTGCACAATATTTAGACTTGATGTCATATTGCTTTCCACTTCTGATTGACAAACATCTTTTCGACACTGCTGCCTCGTGGATAGTTACAGTTTTTTTGACAGACTGCAAGAGGCTTGTATTGATGGAAGAAAAAAAAGAGAACCACTGGGACACAAACACAAACACAAACACCCACATACCTGAGGATCAAAAACGACTTCTGGGACCAGATCACAACGTCCAACCTCTCCTCTTCCTCCCGTTTCTTCTTTCTTCCTTTTTTCTTTCAGAGAGTGTTTTTCTTTCAGCTTTCTTCAGCGGTGTTGTCAAGGTACTTACGGGCTCTTTTGCCGGATTGCTAAGATCTTCAAATTGTGTTTGACATGTACCATTGGGAGCGCTGGGACTGAGTTTCTCTCACGCTGAGACCTGAAGACGATCCTTTAAAGCACCGTGTGTACTTTCACTATTAACATTCAAAGGAGCTCACACTTTGCTCACTCTAACATGGCTCCTTTGAATTAAATATGTGTCACGCAGCTTCAATGTGGCTTTTTAATGTCTGACTGACGAGGTCGCATGGCCTACGTAACAATTAAGCAACTCATTCTGGCATTTCATTTGACGTGTGACACACCTCGTCATGTTTGTGTCTTCATTTCAATTGTCTTTTGTTGAAAGAGCAAGTAAATGTTTAATAAGAGTGTATTTTCTTTTTGTGTTTAATTTAGCACTTCTTCCCCAGAACATGACAAGCCTGCATATCAAATATAATATATATTCAATCCTCTCACTGAGAGCTTTTCATTTCAGCATGATACGCTTTTCTGGCTTGTCTTTTTATATGAAACCCCTTTTACTGACAAGTCACAACACTCAATTTGGGACGGAGCTCAAGAGGGCTTTAAAATATGAAAAGTGCAGCGAGAAATGGATAAAAAAGCTTGAATGAGTAATGAATTCACTCGATACGAAGATCTACTTAAGGATAAATAAATCAAGACACGCTAACTTAAATCGAAATGGCAAACACAGGTGGGAGAAGATGGAAAAAGAGAAGCATTATTCTATGACTTTTGAGGATAAACACAGCAGGA
Organism: Lindbergichthys nudifrons; assembly: GCA_943590975.1. Lineage (NCBI taxonomy): Eukaryota > Metazoa > Chordata > Actinopteri > Perciformes > Nototheniidae > Lindbergichthys > Lindbergichthys nudifrons. The sequence goes on along the minus strand of CALSBW010029404.1, from coordinate 183,949 downwards.
AAAATGGTCACTAGATTATTTCAATTGATCATTTTCTATCCACCTAAACTGAAAACATAATACAAGGAGTGTTTGAGCAAAGCCTTCAGTCGTGGGACAAATGCAGGTATCAGCAAAACATGTCTCGACGTTGTTTGACAATGCGAGGGAATGTCAAATATCATGAATAAATCCTTCAGTCAGTGTGAAAACTGCTGAAAGACTGAAGTTATGTATTTCATTCATAGATTCTCTCTTATAATGTTGAAGAATCCACTTTACAGTATGATTGATAAAGTGAGGAAGGTCGCCTTGTGACAGTGATCACTTGGCAGTTAATACAAATATGCTGCTCAAATAACAACAACAAACCTTTCATTTCTCACCACAGCTGAGCAGCTACTTAAGATAATAGATTCTGCTCCATCACACTTCTGCACGCTCTCTTTCTTAACCCACCTTGGAAGAGTTTTTTTTGTAAACACCTCTACAGTAATTACAACCAGCTTTGGGAGGATTCAAGGCACTTCCTCCTCAGATGCTCGCATCGTAAGCATGCCCATTAGAGGTAATTGGATTATTTCTACCCTGTTTATCTCTTAATTCCCCACATCTGTATTTTAGATGAAGGAGACGCTCGGGATCTCACCAAGGGGGTTTATGGGAGTCTTCCCTCAGCGGGGTCTCATCCCATCGCTGTCAGTCTCCAGGGACGATGTGAAATAAAAGACAAGAAGAGGTAAAGACTCGGCTTAAGACATTCCCACGCTGTAATGAGACTATTTGACAGTCATCATTACTCTGCAATCAAACAAGAAATGTAAATCTGTTCACACATGAGGCAGCAAATCAATGCAGTGAGAGAACGCAATCCAAACACATTGATTTCTTTGGTTGTTAAATTGATCCGTCAGCGCTAAAAATAGTTTTAGCAGAACATATCGGAGCAGAATATCGATTTCTGTTACTTTATTTTATTTTTGATGGGAATGTGTTTTCTGATTTTTCTTTGTGTTGGTTTGTTGTATACCTGCATATTTCAGTGTGTGAAAAGCAATCCCCTCGAAGCATGTAATGTTGTCACGCTGCTTGACTTCCCTCTTCACTGGAAGAAGACTACGAAGCAAGACCTTGCAAATAAAATGTGGCCGTCCCTGAGAAAATACATTTCCACACTCTCTGCAGGCGTGAACTTCACCACTGTTTGATTTCAATACTGTTTATACAGTCGTTGTCTCTCATTAGTTGAACAGTTCCTCCAGTGCTTAGATGCTGCTGATTAATTATGCATTTAGACACAAGTGAAAAAGCAAGCCTCTACATCACAATAATGAATTAATGATCTGTATTTGCAGGATTGTCATGTGCGCCCTACATTTGTCTCGCGATCTATTTGAAGCTTGCGAGGAATAATTATGCTCCCAAAGTGTGTTCTGACACTGAAAATCGATCCTCTGTGTGATGTGCTGAGAGACTGCGGCAGGGAAGGGTTGTGCTTCAGGGCTTGTTGCAAAAAATCCTCACCAAAAACAGTCCTTTTTACACAATCCAACAGCGGTCACTCTTCCTCTCACTCTGCCTCTTCTCATTTCATTACTTAGCTCCATGTCATTGTCACTTCTAATAAGGATCCAGATCTGTGCACATCACACACTGCTCTGGTGACCTTTCCTCAAAGTGTGTGCACTGTGTGACCAATTCAATGCTGCGTGATTTCTGCCCGTCTTCTGATGCTGGAATTAAAAGGAGATTGCAAGGTTTGTACGTATTGTCAGGAGGGACAAAGGAGAGGCGCTTTACATCGGCTACATCTCTCTCTTTCAACCTTCACAGACCTTGAAGTGCTATCCCTGCATGACTGGCAGCAAGAAAATAGTCTTTAGTTTAGGATGGCTGTCTGTAAGAGATGTGAGAGTGGGGGGTATCTCTTCTCTGAGGTCCTTCTTTGCATAGCGAAGTGCTGGTGAGTCACAATGAAAGCCCAGGACACAAAGTGTATTCAAGGGTAAACAGAAATCAGCTGGTATGGAGTTTGTTGTTCCCAAACATGTGAAATATGTACTTTAATACAGTGGTTCTCAACTGGTCAGGCCTCGGGACCCACTTTTTACTTGGTCAATACATCGCGACCCAACATTTTGAAGCACTCAAATCTATTCAACCAAAAATCGTGCAGTAATATATACGCTTTTGAGCATACAATATTAATGAAAGTGAAGTACAGTGCATATATCCCTTATATCCCTTCACAGAACTAAAGTATGCTTTAAAAAAAGGTTTAATGAGATGATGGAATCAAAGCTGAACTATATAAAAAGGCACACATGCTTCTGTCGTTCTGCCGCAAAGTTATTCTCCGTGGGGACTTCCGGCAACAATCTTGATTCTGATTGGCCAGAAGACTCGAAAAAACATCAGCAAATATATTTTATTGAGAAGATGATCGTGACAGAAGTTTTCAAAACCGTTTATAGTCTCCGGTACTTCCAGTCCAACGCCGACTGCATGCACAGTGTTAGAAAATTGGGCCTTCAAAATAAAAGTTTGACCTTTTCCCCAAAAAAAAATAAAAAATTCCAAACATTTTTTTTCAACTTTTTTTTCTTCACTCACACATCGGCGACCCACTCGAAACGGGTCCGCGACCCACTTTTGGGTCGCGACCCACCAGTTGAGAACCACTGCTTTAATATACCCTTGTTTCTTCTTTGCTGTCTTATTTTGACTGATAATGCCTTACAGTAACAGAAGGTTTGATCATTTCAGATTCATTATCATTGAAAAATATATCAAAATGGTTATGGTGTGATTTTTACGATTGATCTAAAGTGGATCTATTGTGATTTCGATAATATGTTTGATTAATTGTGCAACCATAAGGCAAGGCAGGGCAAGTTTATTTATATATCACCTTTCAACTCAAGGCAATTGAAAGTGCTTTACAACATTGAAAGACATTAAGAGCATTAAGAAATAGTGCAGCGGGAACATATTATAATATGAGGGATGCATACTGTTTTTTATAGTGTCTTTGCTACTTTATTTAGCATGTTAGCCTACTAATGTATTCACCTTTTTATCTGCCCTCTTTCTTTGCAGTTACAATGTACATTTCCCAGCTAAAAGATATGACGGTATGAACTCAGAGAAAGCACAGCGAACAGAAAGAACTCAATCCAACTGTACTGTCGCTCTCACTCATTATAAATAGCATCTTCATCGGTTCAGCAGTCAACTGATTGTATGAATTACATTCCCAGGAGTAATAAAGCCATTTGCATCGCCCTGGTTTAAACAGCGGTGAAGAGAGACGTCCATTTCGTTCTTTCTGCTGCAGTGCACAGCCTCAATGTTTCAGTTCATCCTCAGGCACACAGCTGTCCTCCTGCCCACCGACACTTTGTCAAAGAGCTGATTCTACAACCATGATGGGTCTCAAATTGTGACTGTTGTAGTACATTTATCATTAAAGGTCCCCTATTATACTGTTTTTCATCAATATGTTATAGGTCTCAGATATATACAGAACATGTCTCTGAAGTGTTTGGCTCCAAACACCAAACAGATCATTGCAGCATCCCATAATCCCCTCTGTTTCAGCCCTGTTTCAAAAGTGCTGATTCTCTGTCTGTTACTTTAGATGAAAATAAGGAGCCCCTCCCCACGCCCCTCTGAGAGAGATTTGGTTACAAAGAACTCAATGGTGCTCTAGGAGCCATTTTATGGGTGTTGTTGGTGTCTCAGTTTACTTAATTTATATGTGTAGTGCAATACTATTTTGAACACTTGGTGGCGGGGTTTAGCTGCACCGGGTGTACAAAAGGGGTCATAGGTGACAGGAAAGGACGAGGACACAGGAGGAAAGAGCATACCGATTCCACCAGCCCGGCAGATGCTCACCACAACCATTACACTGTATAATTAAACCTTGGTATGTAAAACGCAAAATAAACATCATTATAAACTGCACCAAAGGACCGGAAAGTCATCTGTTTGTGTCTGCGTCTGGATCACTCTCCAGCCCTCCTTTGAAGTAATGGCAAAAGGACATTGGAACATTAAAATTGCCATTACAGGTGTTCTAGGAGGAGATTCAGGTGATAAGGTGGGGGGGGGGTTACCTTGGTTGGTGATTGGCTAATGGTTACACAAGCCAAAACATCGTTATGACATCATAAAGTGTCCGAAATCTGATCAGCTCATTTTCAGACAGGTTTTTATAGAAATGGATCAGGACAAAAAGAGAGAGAATCTTTGTTCCTGAAACTTCCAGAGTCTCTTTCCACAGAGGGGACACATGTTGATGAAGAAGAGACATGAAGAAGAGGGGACA
>CALSBW010029404.1:142702-155787 GCA_943590975.1 Lindbergichthys nudifrons | reverse complement strand
TTTAAACACGAGTATCTGTACTTCTACTTGAGTAAAGGATGTGTTTGCCATCTCTGCTAGTATAGAAGTGCGTTAAGTGGTCGGAAAAATATTGAAACACAATCCATTTATCATTTAACATAACCATTTTGTAATCATATAAATTAAATGATGTGCATTAATAATAATTATTATTATGATCATGATGCACAAATGTCTATCACAGCTGATAAAGGTGGAGCTTATTTTATCTTATTAAAATACTGCTGCTGGATTTCTTTACCAATTATATGTCAATGTATTTTGAAACTTTTTTCTGAATGTGTTCAAGTTGTCAGATGATTGTGGGGAAGTAAAAAGGACAGTATTGGCTTCCAGTAGATATATAAAGGAGAATACAATGAAAATACTCAGTTAAAGTAGCTAGAAAATTGTATTTAAGATCAATACTTGTGTACATTAAATGTACTTCACTACATTACAATCCATAGTACACAGATGTCATTTTGTAGTAAAATAGCGCACGCCCATTTCTCCTTTTACAGACTTATTTGTCCCTGATGGCTGTAACTGTATATATTTAAAAAAATACTTCCTTGTGCATTGAAACTGATCCAACCATTATGTTTGGGACCCTCCTCTCTGTGGGAAATCCTCTCTATCACCTACTAAAAAAGTTGTCACCTTTGAAGATGAAGAATAGCCGCTGCTGACAGACGACTGTTTTCACTAAACCTCGCAGTCGCCATCAGTCGCTGCCATTACATCGCCATCCATCAGAGGTGAACAATTACATTATCATTCATCTCACCAAGAGAATTACCTAAAAACTAATCCAGGGAGAAGCTTCGTCTATCATCTGGACCTGAGATCATTAATTATAGCTGCGCCATGACAGCAGTGTTGTGCGGGAGTTCACTCACTTGTACACAAAGCTTTTGGTCAATACCTTTATCCCCTATTCACTCTCTCCCAGTCTATAGAGTAGTGCAGAGGTGGGAGAAGTACTCAGATCTTGTTCTTGAGTAAAAGTAGAAGTACTCAGATCTTGTACTTGAGTAAAAGTAGAAGTACTCAGATCTTGTACTTGAGTAAAAGATTCCTAAACATTCACTTTGAACTTCTGTTGATTGCATGTATGCCTCAAAAGTGATGTTAATATGTGGATATTATGCTGCAGAACAAAACATGTAAATAAATGTGTATTTGTCTAAGAGCTAGTGTTTTGCAATATACTGAAATCTTATGGAGAAATCCCATTGCTTTTTCTCGAGGAAACCATTGCTATGCTAACTTCCAGCATGTTGGATTTCGTGTTGCTAGCTTGCATTGCATTTTAAACTTATAAAGTAAAGAAATACAAAGAGATGTAGCATTTTCTAATGGGGCAATATCCAGGTCTGAAAAGTGGAAATATCTTTAACCTGCATTATTTATATTGTCCTCAGTCATCAATTAAATCAGATTCCTCTGTATGCTCGCACAACAAACCAAGTCTATACGAGATCAGTAAGTAATAAACGTCAGTAAAATCATCACTAATGAGACGAAGACATTCTTCCAAAAGATAAAGCACAAAGATTGTCAATATACTTATGCACACCAACACTTTGTGCTTTTTCACTGCAGAGAAAGCTGTCCTATTGATATGATGTCCGAAACCCCAATTTTGCATATTGGCCATAGAAAAACAAATCAAACTTTTCACTATTTGCATTTGGTCTTTATTCTGGCTCTTTCAACAGGTGCTTTGCCTCAGAAGAAGAGCAAATAAAAGGTGGCTGTTTCAAAACGATGGCATCAAGATCTCGTCTTTGCAAGCGATGTTCTGGTCCAATCCATCGTCTGTTGATAGAGACCTTTACACCGTTGCAGGGCCTAAAAGTGTCTCTAAATAGCTGCCTATAAATCTGGTGAAATGTCCAATTCGGTCAGCTTTTAAGTCTTCTTCACAGCGAGATCTTTATTCGTCCATTGCCGTGAAGGAATGCCTTTCAGGAGTAAGATAAGTCGACATTCCCACTCAGTCTCTGGCAATATCTCTGCAACAAGTACATCTCAATGTCCTCAACCATCTGATAAAGGAGGGTTTTAGGTTCAGAGTAATGCCTCCGATGTCTTTTCAGGACTAGAAATCCAACTTTATTACTATTACTACTATCTATTACTATCTCGGATAAGACCACAGGCAATGATGCATGTGATATAGTGAAGGAAATAATAATTTGGCGGCCTACAAACATGCATATGTCGTAAAAAACATGCAGGTGATAGCTTTCCATGAAGAAAAGCCCCTACGGCTCAAATTTAAGTCAAAAAGACAGGTTATGCTCGTTGGTGAAGATATGCCTGATGATCTGGAGGAGTGTGTGGCAGCTGCTGTCTCCAGTGTGTACAAACTCAAATAGAGATGTGTTTGGCTGATCTTAACAAATGATTCAGTTTGTTTTTACAACACTGTGTGATGATTTCCCAGAAGTTCCTCAGTAATCCCCAAGAGAAACGACGGTTTGTTTTGCTGCTCGGACTTCTGTGTTTTCTGATTCAAGTGATGATGGATACTGAGGACAAAAGAAAGAAAGAAGGTCAAAGGCAGACCTGGATATAGCCACCTTAAAGAAGGCTTAATCGTTTCTGATTTCTTTATTTTATTCGTTTACAATGCAGGACAGCCTATCAACATGAAGCCACAGAAGAAGGATATTAGCCGTGGTGTGTTTACTTCAATTTACAAGTATAAATCAGATTTAAAAAAATCTTTGACCTCTTCTTTTTCTTAGTTGTACAACTGGATTGAAAACAGGACCAAATTCCAAATTATCTTCTTTAAAGGTGGGGTAGGTAATTCACTTCAGAAACACTTGTTGATATATTCCATGGAATGCTCTTAACATCCCGATAGCAATGAATACATTAAATGCTTTGACAATAAATATATAAAAAAATGTCATCTGTGGAAGCCGTGGCGCTGTAAAAAGCAAGTCCAATTATCTGCCTCGGCCCACGGCAGATAATTGGATGGCCTACCTGCCCGTCAGCCTTCCATCTCGTGCACAAACTTATCTCGTGCCCTCATTGGTCATGTGCGCGTTCGTGTGTGTTGGAGGAGGGGCTCTGTAAGGAAGGGGCAGATTTTTTCCGGTTGTGTACTTTCAAATTCTAGCGCACTCGAGCTGGTTTCTCCGTTCTTACCTACCCTACCTTTAATGTAACTTTGAAAAACAGAAAATATAAATAAAAAAATAAAAAAGTATATTAATATTAATAAATGAATAAATACATATAATAATACAAAAAGTTAAAAACAAATGTATAACAAAATGAAAAAGTAAAAGTTGAATTGAATTGAATTAATTGAATTAAAACAAGGGACAGTGTTCATTAATCAACATATTAAAAACGTGTAAATGTACTCGAATTAACAAAAAGGCTAGTTTTCACCGATAGTCCCTTTGCCAGATGGTGATAGGCATCCTAAAAGCAAGAATACAAATACCACTATATTGTTAAACAAAAAAATAAGTACATATTTACAATAGACAACATCACTGAATACAGGCAAGGGAATGTATATATACATGCATCACAAACATTTATTATTTATTCTATTTCTTTATTTTCAATGTATTTGTTAATTCTCCTGGGGCTGCATGATGGAGAAACCAAAAGCTCATCTGGATGTGTAGTTGGTTATTAATATTGTTCTATTTTTGGAGAAAAATACATGAATGTTGTTCAAATAAATGTGTTTGTCTTTATTGACTATTTGTTTTAAAATGTTCTTGCAAATCCATTATTTAAATAGTAATCTGCTAATATGAAAGGGCACTTTAATATAAGAAAGCAATGGCATTAAAGTATAATAATGGCTTGGTTTCTCACCGCAGTAAAGAAAGTAGTACAAATAAAAACACCCCAACATTCTAATGTGGGGGAAGAACTGACATTTTGAAGTAGCACAATTAGAAAAAGACAATTCTGCAAATCTGACATCGCACTTTGATGCAAGTGGTACATTCTGAAACCATGTGAAAATCATGTGAATCCAACAGCCTTTTTTTTCAGTATAGATGTCATATGAACGCTGAGATTCCACATATTCCAATGGTATAAGTATGATCACTGTGCGACCAAAACTCGCGACCCAGACAACACACAACTTCACTTTAACCCTGTAAGGCCCAAATATAGAAAAACATTAGAATTTTTTTTTTGACGTTTCAGATGTGGTTGTAGGGAGCCTCTGGAGCAGGAATGAAAGAGTTTTCAAATGTTTTACGTTTTGGTAAGTTTTTAGGGAAATGTTGTAATATTGCAACGTTGGCCTTAGGTGGGAGCAGAATTCCTGTATTTCTACTCACATTCTCTGAATAACTATATTGAACAACTAAGGGTTGATTTGCAGGATTGATTGCTTACTTAGCCCTATATCAGTATAGCATGAATAATAATCACACATCAGTCATATTTTTTATGAATAGTCATTTATCAAATATGAATACAATGGTGGTCTAATGGATAGTGAGGTGGGCTGAAGATCGGAAGGTTATGAGTTCAAATCCCACCTGGAACACCACTACTAGTGTGCCCTTGAGTAAGGCACTTAGCCCTTAGTTACTCCGTCAGCTAAATGAAATGTAAAGTAGTCCCAAAAACAGTTCCTATTGTCAGAAACGAGACGGACGTCACACTTGGTGCATTGTGTGTTTGTGTACCCTTTACTGCAGCGTCCTCTCTTTGCCTTCACTGGGAAATGTGCCATTAGGTCCTTGCGTACATCCAGTGGAGGTTGTGATCTCTTGGATGGGGCCCCGCTTGGTGGACTCCCATCACCTGAGGATGGTCTCTTCTGAGCATTCAACGGGCTCCTTGATGTCACCGTCGGTGCTGGGCTAGACAAAGGAGCTAGAAGACCCACCTGCTTCTTTTAAATCAGCTGTGTGGGAACATTTTGGGTTCCCTGTGGACGACAATAAAGATAAAGTGCGAGTGGTGGATCGGACGAGGACGGTGTGCCGGTGTTGTGTCAAATGATGCACATCTGTCGTGAAATGCACCCCTTGACACGGGAACGCGCATTTGAACGTATAGTCCGCTATGTTGTCTTTTTGATGGTTGGGTTGTCGAATCCTGGATTTTGCATTCACACCTCACTTATTTTTCAATTCATTTTTTATTTAATATATGTTTTTATTTAATTGTGACATCCTGTCTGTATACCTGTGCTTGTACTTGTGCTTTACAATGTATTGTTTATTTTTACATCAAGTGCTTGAGGGTGGGATTAATAGAAACATTTTTATTTTGGGGGGTGCTTTTTATGAACAGCCTGGTTGCCACGATATGCACCCCTTGCTATCTCTGACTATAAACGTGTCACATACATGAAACTTGCTCCATTTATTGGTACTAGTCCTACAACTATACCCTCCAAAGTGCTTGAGGGTGGGATTAATAGAAGCATCTTTTTGGGGGGGGTGCTTTTTACCGCAGGCTAGAGGTTGCATTTCACGACGGGGGTGCATCATTTTGACACAACACCGGCGTTGTTGGACAGCGGTGCCGTATGCTAATGGTAACACAAGCCAAACATGCTAAATCATATCAGAAGGCATCACCCAGATTTGCCAATCACCGGAGCCCGGCAAAAGACAACAGCAGTTCAACAGCTTATCCCCGCTGTTTTTAAGAAGCCAATAGACATGAAAGCCGAGAGACCAAAATAAATAGCAGAAGCTTTTGGCATATGTTTTTCAACGGCTATGCTGCGCCCTTATGCAATAGTAGACTTAGAGAACAGAGATGCTGTGGGTCATTGTGCAATCATTACCTGGGAGGAGTCATGTTTCAAGGAAAATGATACTGAATTCATGCAAAAACAATCACCAAAGCCAAATGAGTCCACGCATCATGTGTTTATGGGTGTGTGGGGGTTTTTCCCCGTTCTGGAAGTCACACCCCCTGACAGGGTGACAGTTTCATTGGAAGAACATTGAGAAAGAATTATGGTGCAAGAAGTCGAACTTCCTTCGAGTTCAGTCCAAGCAACAAATTGTTTCTCATAACAGGCGCCTCACATTCTCACTGCTGTCCAAAATGTTTTAACCTTGTGCAGACAAGCTGTTCTCACACACACAGTTATTTTTTTACATTGTAGATTAATACCGAAGACATCAAAACTATGAAAAAACATAATATGGAATGATGTGGTAAACATAAAGGTGTTACAAACCAGTATATGATTTATATTTTATATTTTTCAGAGTAGCCTGCAATCTTGGGCTGCTGTGCTCTCAGTGCTTTGTCTCCCTGTTCCTGCCAAAGTGAAATAACTGCAGGTTGCCTCCCTGTCACCGAGAATGACAAAGATCCTCAGTGAAGCACAGGCCCATGTTTCTCACTAAATGCAAAACTTATTAAAAAGATCAGTTCAATGCAACTAATGCCATCTTAGTGTTATTGCATGATGTTAAAATTGGTTTGCCATGAATTTAGTGATGGATTGTAAACATTTGAAATAGCATTTAAGGAAGTCATTCTCTTTGTTTTGTCTGACCTTTGTGAAAGTGTGTGTGTTGAGAGGTGGAGGAGTTAGGTAAGTCTGGGGTACCCTGTACATTTCTCATCACGTAGATCACTAATGTTAAGACACACTAGGTTAGCGGATTGTTGCCACCCCTGTATTCTGTTTTGTCCAATTCTGAGTAGTTTAGTTAGTGAGGGTTTTTGTTACCCCTATGTGACCTGACCACGGATGATCATGAGCCAAGGACATCACCTGAGAACAATAGGCTGTTGGATTGGTCAATTTGGACCAATCAGCGGGGGCTTAACGTAACGGCTCCGCCGACGTAACGTAATGGCTCCACGGATTGGTCCATTTCGTTCTGGGGGAAGAATCAAATGGACAATGACGTATCTCCAACGAGGCGTTTTGGGGAGATATTTTCTGTGTTAGAGTTTTACTCGCTACAGGGTGTACTTTGAGGGTTTTGACTCTGCACACCGTTTAAATGCATAAAAACCTTCATAACACACAAGGGGACTGGTGATAACCGGAAAAGCATAACACCTCTCCTTTAACAAGGCAGTCAATTGTAGGCTCCTCCATCAGCAACAGGCCCAGAGAGAGAGAGAGAGAGAGAGAGAGAAGGCTTCCTGGGTGGCTCCTTTATGGTCGGCCCTGGCTGCTGATAGGCCAGCTGAGGGTGAGAGGATCCAATCAGCCATCAGACTCAGGTGCACAGGCAGATACCGATCAGCTGCTGATTAGCTGTGGAGAAGACAGGGAGAAGAGAGAAAAACAGGAGGGAAGGAGAACCACACAAGTACAGCCTGCCTGGCACGTAACACCCCCACACATATAAATCCAAACAGTATGTTTGGACCTGACAATAAACATTTACATAGCACGAGATAGTGCATCGGCAAGAACATTATTGGCCCCCTTTTTATGGCTTATAGCAAGGATGTGCAACCACAATCAACGCCTTGTGCGTTGGTCATTGATTGTCCAGAACTACAACCTTGACATTGTTTGGCACAATCCTTCGACTCCTCCTCACACACAGAGTATTTCTGTTCATTTTCTGTTCAGTTCTAGGTTTACAAGAATAAACCTTTTGTCAACCTTATGCTGACTCCCTCATTTGTATTGGTTGTTGTGTGTTATTGTCTCCAGGTCCCCTAGACCTTAGTGGGGACGTAACAATAGTGTGCCGTCGATGGGTTCCATTCCATTTCAAAGTGCTGTTTGACGCGGTGTAAACTTTGCGCACTGCTACTCCAACATCCAATCACAGAGCTTGAGAACTAATCACGGGGTTTGTCAAACAGAGCGCATGGTGTAGTCCCAAACGATAGCTGAGGATTCTGGGTAGTGCAGTGTCTTCTGCCATCCTAAACTCCGAAAAAACATTTGTTTCTCCGAATCGAAGGGGAAAAATACAAAAGCATTGCACACAATTTAAACCAATCAATGTTGTGTAATTAACAAGGATAATCTGGTGTTTTTTAGTTGATGAGTCGTGCAGATATCACAGGAAGTATTCTTGCCTCGCTTCTGAAGCAAGACGCTCGGCAGACATGTGCTGCCAAGCAAGCGTACTCGAAATTGAGAAACACCCTATGTCAGTTGTTCCATGATGAAACGACAGGATGTAGTGGTTTAAAACACCAAATGTTCCCCGGAGCCTGTGCTCTGAACCGTGTGGCTTTGTGGGTGTAGGCAGGCGGATTTATGTAGCACAGTTCCTTACACAAAGCACTTTCAATGTGTCTAACACACACACATCAAAACAAACCAAGTCTGTAGATATGCTCCTTTTATTAAATCCTATAGAGATAATTCTGATGTAAAAGAAATACATTAGAAGGCAGCAAAAAAGGACAGGTTTTAAAGCTTTTAAAGAGTAAGGTGGTGCAGAGTTACTGAATAAATGTTCAATTACTTACTTTTGGAACAATGACCTACTTTAAGCTGAGAACCTAAAGAGTCTGGCTGTTAAGATTGTAAAGCAGGTTTATATGGTTTCACACTGACTTCAGTTTCCCATTGGGTCTTTAATCCGGTCAATCCACTGAATAGGGTTGGTGAGGGACACATCATACACACAATTCACTTGATAAGGCTTTTGGATCATGTAAATACATTTAATACCGTTGATTTTATTCAAATATATGATTCAATAATCATTTGTTAATTTCCTTTCATTCACAAGTTAGTTCTGGTTGATGCAATTCGAGGTGTGGCAACTGCCTCTGGTCTCCTCTACTGTTACGCTGAAACCTGCCGGAAAACAGATGTTATCATACATCTTGTCAACGCATGCAAAAGTTAAAACGACAGTTATAGTTTGTGTTTCTCGAGAAACGCTACTGTCTTCGCTCTGCCTGTCTGACCGTCTCAGGGTAGCAAAGCAGCGTGCCGCAGTGAGAGATACACAGCAGGCTTCTTTACTTCAATTATGAAATGGAAGTCAATATGAGTTTAAATAAAATGATATTAAGTGCAGTCCAATAAGGGTGTGCTGCTGTGTGAAGTACAGAGAGGAGGCCAAAAAACAAACTGCGGACTGGTGCACGGCCCATTTGTTAAGGAACCAGAAGTCTAAATAAAATTCTCGAGCGATCTTTTGAATCAAACTACGAACTGCTTCTGTATGCCCAACCCTAGCACTGTATCAGTATTTCATCTGCATAATTATGATTCAAAAATAACAATGCAAATATGACAACAGAAGCAAAGCAACCAGATGTTTTGTTTTGGTTCACCATAGCAGCATGCAGAGAACTACCAAACCCATATATACATTAACATTTAAAGAGTTCATTATTTTCTGTTCAGACATTAAGCTTTACTTTCTTTCAAGCTGCCCCTACGCTCTCAAACTGTCAGCTCACCACAGTGACTTGAACAATATGGCTCATGTGGAAGTGGGTTAAGCCCCGTGTGGTCACTGCTCGGTGTTCATGCTTCCTCATTCACTTTGCAAAAACAATCTACCACATTTTACCAATTGATTGCCTGATAATCTGGAGGATACTCATAGATACTCCAGAGAAGCGGGTCACGTGATAACACACGCCTTCAACTAATACACATTAAAATCAAAAAAGGTTTCTCCCGGATCCTTCCAGCAGACGGATCTCCGGGGAAAGACAGTTTCCTGGAAAAGTGATCCGATGGTTTACTGCTTTTTATTGAATATATCTTTATTGTCATCATAAAGTACAACGACATTTATTTGGCAACTCTCACTGCAGTAAAAAAATACACGCAGATAGCATAGATAGATAAATAAATATGAGTGGTAAAAGCGATGTCAATGTGCATATTTACACTTGCAGTCTAAAAACGTTAAATGTGCAAAACTGTATACATGTAGTGTATTTCTAACGGTGTGTTCATGTCAATCAGGAGAGACTTCATTTTGTTTAAAGAACATTTATTGACACATGTCATATGATAAATGTTAAATTGGCGATCAGACCCCGATCCTGAAATCGTATATCTAAAGGGGGAAATGCAGCCGTGAGCATATAGGGAACCCCCCGGGGTCTAGACACTGGTGGTGATGCTGCTGAAAGGAGGTGGATGGGGAGGAGGTGGTCGGCAGCATGAACACCTGAAATCACGCTGACTGCAGGAGAGAGGAGAACCATTTTAAAGTTTGGCTGCAGCACGATGATGCTGAGATTGAGGTGAAATGTAATAGGTTGTGTTCACTAATAAAATATAGGTTATTCCACCTTACAGTCATTTACATTGTGTTTCTCGATGACGGGAAGGGGCTATCTCATAGGAAGTGGAAGTAGGAGCGTCCCTCTCGAGCAGGAAGCCCGTGATGAGCTGATAATAAGCAGCTGCGGAGTGAATGTATACCAGTCTTCCTGAAAGAACTTGCGCTGAGCTTAATTTAGCTTTGAGTCCCGCTCGAGGAGGAAGAGCTGGAACTATATCTGCATTTTTTAAACTGTTCATTTTATATATGAGCCGAATGACACAAAAACGAGTCTCAAAATCGGAGCAGCAGAGTTGATATTGGACACCTGTGCGCTAGGGACCGCCTCCAAAAACGATGAGCCAATCAGCAGACGAGCTGAGAGAGATGGGAAGCGCACCATTGGTCTTTAAACCAGTTTATCACTCCTTTATTCCATTTGGACTATTATCACACCTGGAGTGGATGCGTTTGCTCTCTGATCAGGTAACATTGCATTTGCATCTTCTACATTGTGGAAAAGAGAATTTCCAAAATAACAACAACAAAAGAATACGTTTTTAAGATGAATTCCAGTATTGCAAATTCCGTTTTATTATAGTCTGTTAAATAGTTATCTGTCACGTTATTTTAATGTCTTTTTTTAAGCAAAACCTGTTCTTCTTTACACACCTTCTAAACTGTAAATACTAACTGTAAAATCAAACTGTAAAAATACTTTCATAATGACAAACTAACTACCAGAAAATTACTAATAATTCCGTCATAACACCATTTTCACTCAGAAAACACACGTTTAAATAAAACATTTTTTTAAATAAAATGTTCCTTCAGTACAATGACATAACATGCTATACAAATATATTTAAAATATAAAATAAATACACGTTTGTTGCAAGCTCAGATGAAAAAAGTTAAATAAATGAAATATATTATAACCACTGAAAAGGTAAGGATGTCTTTGAGTCTTTCTGACATTTATCTAACTGCAGTTCAAAAGGCGTCTGGTGCAGTGGGTTGTGCGTTGGTGTTCGAACCCCACTGCAGTCAGCATGTCGTTGTGTCCCTGAGACACTTCACCCCAAATTGCTCCTGTGGGGATTGTCCACAGTATTGAGTATGTAAGTCGCTTTGGATAAAAGTGTCTAACAAGTGACATGTAATGTAATGTAATGTAATGTCAAAAGGTTCTGTATTCATCATGTGAAACCTGTAATATGTCTTTGTGATGACTGGGCAATAGACATCAGGTGTCATGTGAGACATTCCTTCAAACTAGTCGAACCTGTCTCTCTTCACCTGAGCAAATGCTAAAAGCGAACAGGCAAACATGTTTTTTTGAAAAAGGTTAATTTTTAACCCCCACTATTTGGTACTTTTTCTTTAACTGAGTATTTTCCTTTTTATGCTTGTACTCTGCTACGTTTTGAAAGCCTATATTATACTTTTTTTACACTTATGACACCTTTTAGGTACTTTTAGCTAATGCAATATACAAATAAACTGCTGTAATAAATGACAATTGACATTTAGTTATAAGTTAAGATATCCAGCAACAGTAGGTTCAAGGTTATTTATTTTGTCATACGAACATAGCTACAGTGTAGTTATGTCGATGCAAATCTTAGGTCACAGGCTCCTCCAACAGTGCAACACAATAACACAGATAAACAGAAACATATAGGGCAAGTAAATAGTAAATACAAAAAGATGACTAAGTGGCAGATGAATGTTATGGATGTTGTTTCAGCAGTTCAGTTGTTTAGCAGTCGTATTGCCTGTGGGATGTTTAGTCCGGGTGCTGCGGTACCGCCTTCCAGACGGCAGCAGACAGAACAGTTTGTGGTTGGGGTGACTATACTGGGCAGTATATACATTAATTAAAATTAGCCTCATTTAATTAATCAATTATCATAATCCAATAAATCATGGATCTGAAATGGGCTATCACGCATAATAAGTACTTATATTTTGAAGTCAATATTTTTGTGCTTTTGCTCAAGTAAGATATTCAATTCAGGATATTTTTACTATTTTAACAGTTTAAGACTTCTACTTTCAAGATTAAGGTTAAAGTTGGTTTATTTAAAAAGTATATTTCAGACAAAAAGGCAATTAAATGTGCTTTAAAATCAATAAAACGGAAAAAAGACAATTCATAAAAATGATACAAGGTAGTTAAAGATTGACTTTGTGAGATTAAATTATGCTGCAAAACAATTCAGAAAAAGTTATTATAAAGTTAAATGAACTCTTGCAGTAAAAATTATGTTTTTTGGCTCATTTTAAAGTAACTCGATCGTCAACAGGTGCACACGCGCCAAAAATAGTAACATTAGGGAAATGTGCAGCATCTTCAGAATCTATGCAAATTTAAAAACACAAATTTGCCAATATCATGCAAATGAGGAAAATATTAATATGAATATGAATATGAATACAAAATATTAACATTAACATAAATAATATACATAACATGTGCAGGGTTTACTTAAAGCGCTGAATAAACGAAGCGCTGCGAATACAAAACACAACTGAGACCAGGGGAAACTAAAAAGTGATGAAAACAGCTGGGACCAGAGCGCTTGTTGACGTTCAGATATTATTATGTTGTTGTTGTCAAGCGGTAGTTTTGGGCCGTTTTAGCGTGTTTTTACATCTCGGCCACCGTATGCAGACCTCAGATGTTCAAGAAGTTTGTTCTAGATCTCCGGAGAATAAAATCCTAAAGCAGTTTATTATATTATTTCACTTAAAGGTCACCTATTATGCAAAATCCATTTGTTTATGTGTTTTATACATAAACATGTGTCCCCTCTTCTTCATGTCTCTTCTTCATCAACATGTGTCCCCTCTTCTTCATGTCTCTTCTACATCAACATG
>CALSBW010029404.1:101193-113611 GCA_943590975.1 Lindbergichthys nudifrons | reverse complement strand
CTGAACATCAGCAGGAGAGGACTCTTTAAAGTAGAGACACTACATACACATATGATCCTGTAAATAAGCAGGGTGGAAAATCAATAATTTCTGAGGCTAAAGACAGAAATATTGACAGGTGCAGATATCTAATCTTGTCTAAAACCGAGGAAATGAACCCACTTTTTATTTGTAGTCAAGGCTCCTCCCTATTATCTCAAAACAATTGAACATGACGTTAAAGTTCATGGAGTTCAGGGTAACGTTTCAAGAGCCCGGAAAATAAAAGGTTTACTTTTACAGTATGTCTAACGATAACAAAAGTGCGGTATGTGGCAGCATATAATCAGCACAGTGGGGACAGAGGAGCATCTGATCTACAGTGATTTAACCACAAACCTGTTTTCCGTGTGTACGCTCTACTGAACCTAATATGGAAAGGGGTTGAGCTAAAGGTAAACAGACAATGAAAAACCCCCTGCTCATTGTTATTGTACGTTTCAAGTCTGACTTCTATTCATCAGATTGAAGTCGACACTGCAGCGCCATCTTGGATAAACACATGACACAGTGAAATTATTTTATCACGTGAGCTGCGTTTCTGAGGAGACGAGGACATAAGGCATGAAACTGAGTAGGCTAAAGGCGGCAGACGCACATCCCGTTTCAGAAGAAGGTTTGTGGTTCTCTTATTTGCAATTTAACGTGATCGTGTATTTGGTACTTTGGTTATTAACTGTTTACTTTACCTTCAGCTGTTCTTAGATTCGAGTGTCTGATAACAAGCTATCATGCTAAACTAAGATAGTATAACACTCATGCTAAACAACAACATGTTAGCATTTTGATAGCAAGCATGCTAGCCAAGGTTGACAGGGTTACTTTTAAAATGTAATCTGTTACAGTAGCTTATTAACTTGAAAGAAAATGTAATATCTAAATATCACAATATACTGTATATGTTACCGATTCCTTTCCGTTACTTTTGGATAACTTACATATAAAAAAATACAAGAGAAAATAAATATCAATGAGATGTTTAGTGTATTATATAAGATCAAAACTCCAAAAAGATTTCCTTTTGGTCTTTCTTTCACAAAAAACTGAATATGTTTTTTTTATTGTTTTTATTGTCAAAAGAAAGAAGAACTACAGCTAATATGCATCAGATACTCCCTTAGCCTGATGCTAGCATGTTAGCATTTAACTCAAAACACCACCATGCCTCTTCTAGTCAGGGTGGTATATTTAATGTAAAGGATTGCTTTAAGAACTTTTATAAATGATCATTTGTTTGCCCAACGATTCAGAGATAACAGATTTCAATCAGGAGAGACTTCATTTTGTTTAAAGAACATTTATTGACACATGCCATATGATAAATGTTAAGTCTTTGGCGATTAGACCCCGATCCTGAAATCGTATATCTAACGGGGGGATGCAGCCGTGAGCATATAGGGAACCCCCAAAAAGGAGGAAAGTGGATGAAAGATTAAGGACCACTTGACGAAGGTTCTTATTTTACCAGGTGGCATGGATTCTGCTGAGACATGATTGAGGATTCAGACCGAGATTTATGCAGTGAGGCAGAAATGTTTATAAATGATATAGATAAGGACTGGGATGAACTAGGAAAAGATAGACCCCCAACAAACGAATGATGAATGATGCGATGCAATGAATCATTACGATAATATCCGTGAGTGATATGATAGTATTGCTGCGCTGAATGTGGGCATGTAATTACCTTACGTGATGCGACAAGTCTAAACTGGGAAGCAAGCAAGGGTTAGACAGGAATGTGCGGGGAGAGAGAAGGAAAATAGGAGAGGGTGAGAGGACAGAGAAGGAAAATCGAATGGGGTGAGCTGCACTCCCTGTGATACTGACTATTGCAGATGGTGCAAAATGCAGCAGCACGGCTCCTAACTGGCACACGCAGACACAAGCACATTTCCCCCATTTTATCTTCACTCCACTGGCAGCCCGTTCATTCGAGGATTCAGTTTAAAACTCTTTTATTTACTTTTAAAGCCCTCAATGGCTTGGCCCCCGGCCTACCTCGTTGAGCTGTCACTCGCACTCTCAGGTCAGCTGATCAGTTGCTCCTGAGGCTGCCAAAAACTAAGTCTAAGCGCAGAGGGGACCGTGCTTTCTCTGCTGCCGCCCCTAAACTGTGGAACGACCTGCCCTTGCTAATCAGACAGGCTCCCACACCGTCTGTTTTTAAATCCCGTCTTAAAACCCACCTCTTCTCCGTAGCATTCGTAAACAAATAGATTGTTGCTTTTATTTGCTTTCAGTGGTCTGATGTTTGTACTACATGGTTGTTTTTTATGTTTTTATTTTTATTTTGTAATTGTTACGTTTATTCTGGTTTGTTTTGTGTTCGTATCTTTTATGTGATGTTATACTTATTTTTATGTTTTGTGAGCTGAGCTGTGTGATTTTATATATCTCTCTGTACAGCACTTTGGTCTGGAGGTTTTAAAGTGCTTTATAAATAAAGTTGGATTGGATTGAATGGAACAAGACTTCTGATCACTCAGGCAGTCTGCTGGGATAAGTGAGAGAGGCATAGCATGTGGTAAAACATTATCTTAGAAGGCTGTGATACACCACCACCAGTTATATGCATCGCTTACCGTAGGAGATTAAGAGTATTTGATTAGCCAGTACGGTGTGGATATCAGGTAGGATAGGGCATGCGTGTGGTTACATGCATAAGGGCAGAATAAGCAATCATTTTAAAACAGAGAATGTACAGGACAGGGATACAATTAGATGAAACCGTTCTGGAGAAGTGCTGATTAATGTAATGCAATGAAGGTATTCTGCAGATGATTAAAACGTGAGCTGAGTGAGTGACTCATTGTTGTGAGAAACACTTATCTGCTGGTTGAATTACCTGGGAGGGATTGAATGTGGCGTAGAGGGCCTGCTCGCGGTCGGCTTGTGCATAATGCGACTTCCGTGTTCGCGGATCAGCTGATCGAGGGGCCTCGACTCCGTTCTGATGCCGGATCGGCTTGTGCGCTTATATGCCAAGACGTCCGGACGTCCGTGTTTCTGACGATGGAGGTCTTCTCCTCTCGCTCTTGCTTGATATCTGCTACGAGGATCTGAAATGGGCATGTCGGCAGCAGGAAGCCTGTGATGAGCTGATTATAAGCAGCTGCGGAGTGAATGTATACAAGTCTTCCTGAAAGAACTTGCGCTGAGCTTCATATCTCTGATCTTTGTTTTTTGCAAAGTAGCATATGAAAAGGTCAGATACCACCTTTGCATAAGTGATGGGCTATTTGAATGTAGCATCGACTGGTAATCAGATTGTCATTTCCTAATCAAAAGAGGGAGAAAAGGACACTGGGTTTTTCTTTTAAAACCTTGGCTGTCAGTCAATAAACAAAACTGTTCTTTTAATAAACAGAGGAAGATGTGACACAATAGCAGGGAAGTCAAAAATGTCAGTTGGCTCAGAAAGTGATGCAGAAACAGGGAAATATCACTTTACATGTAAACGTATTATTAGTTAAAAGACATGTTCGTTATAGAGGAAGTTGCATTTCTGCAGATCATGCTGTATTTCTGTGGATATGACTTTACACAACACACATGCTTAGTGAAAGGTTTGTGCATACACACTCATAATGAGAATCAGGACGAGGAAGGCTGGAATACGACCAACCATCACACACGGAAGTGTTATGCAGCTACTGATATGAGCTGGGTCCAGGCTCAGAATAGATAGAAAATACCAAATAGATCACCCATTCTAGCCATGCCTCATATCCCTCTATTTCACTTCCTGTTTCAAAAGTGCTGATGTTGGGTTTAAAGCTTTAAAAAATAAAAATAATTGATAAAAAATAAAAAAGGAGGGGGCTGAGCTCATGTGGGACCCGGCAGCTACCGTCTAAACTAAATGCTGCGGTGATGAAACGCCATATCATGGATTATCAAGGATTATCTCTGAAACAGTATGGAGCTCAAAGGCTTTCTCTCTTGCCGGTTATACCACAAGGTGAGTTCCTTTTTATTTCCTGCTTCTTCACACACATGCTCTCCAGTACAGGTTGGCTCTGAGAGTTAGCGATGCTAATGTAAACATGCACCGACCATATTACGTCCAAAACAGTCGGGCATTGTTTCTGATAGCAACTTTCTGATAGTGCCGAGGGTCCACATTTCTGATATTACGTCATATCGGACGCAAATCTGGAGCAGCTCCGTTGTAGCCCCGTTTTTAGAGATTTGGGTACGGAGGAAAAGAGAGAAGGTTTTATTTTCTGACGCTGCGTGAGTTCCCTGACACACCGGGGACACATCTTTATGTATACAAGACATCACAAAGTGCATTTTGCATGATAGGTCCCCTTTAAGGTGTTTGAAGAGTAGATTAAAAATACAATTTATTTTATTATTGTTATGTCCATGTTTGTGTCTTTAGCATGTACAAAATAAAAGAATAATAATTTGAATAATAAAAGTAAGACTCACTTTCCAAAGTATCCGGTGCTGAAGGCCTTCATGACCCAAACGATGTCTTTTATCTTGAAGGGAACCAGCATCAGATGAGAGGAGTTATCTCAATTGTAATTGTAAGATGTGTATTTTGTAAATTGTCTAATTTTTTATGCATACTTCTTAGTTAACATTGTCTTTGGCTCTTTTCTGCTGTAACAATGTACATTTCCCCTCTGTGGGACGAATAAAGGTATTCTGATTCTGATACTCAAGTACAAGACCTGAGTACTTCTACTTTAACTCAAGAACAAGACCTGAGTACTTCTACTTTTACTCAAGTAAAAAAAAGGTGGTTACCTGTTATAAATACCTTGGTATCTGGCTTGATGATTGTCTCTCTTTTAAACTTCAGGTCAATAATCTGCTTAGAAAGCTGAGGGTGAAGCTAGGTTTCTTTTTCAGAACCAAGTCCTGTTTCTCGCTTGAGGCCAGGAAAAGGCTCTGTGACCTTTGTACCTGTGTTGGACTATGGTGATTTGATTTATATGAATGCACCTTTGATCAACCAATAAAATCTGAACAAGTATCAGAGTGCACTGAGATTGGTAACTAACTGTAAAATATTAACTCATCACTGTACCCTGTATGCCAGGGCAGGTTTGCCTTCACTCACTGTACGGAGGCTCAGTCACTGGTACATTTTCATCTACAAAGCCATGTTGGATAAACTACCATCTTACATCTGCTCTCTGATCTCTCGGTGAATTGAAAGTAGGTACTGCCTGAGATCTCATGCTGTGGTTTTGTTACATGTGCCAAGTGCTAGGACTGAAAGCTTTTAGATGCGCAGCTCCACTAACTTGGAACAGTCTGCAAAAGGAATGGAAACTGAGCAATTTGGTTCCACTAAATGTTTTTACTGATATGAGCTGGGTCCAGACTCAAGGGCGTTTGGCACTCTCAACTTTTTCCAGCACCTGGCGGGGCCCTTCCTGCCTGTAGCTTTGCCGATATCTGTGTTGATAGGTAATAAATTAAGAGCGGTGAATAAGCTTAGAAACAAGAAGTGCTCAAACGTTTGTGTGAGGTTATCAAATTTAGCAGTGATTCCATGTCAGCCACAGCTTGTCACAAAATATCTTACTGATAGTGTATTTAACAAACTTAAACTAGCTTTATTAAATGTCAGGTCTTTGGCAGGAAAAACATTTTTAATCAATGATTTTTATCACTGAGCACAATCTGGATTTTATGTTTTTAACGGAAACTTGGATTGAACAAAATAACAGTGCAGCTGTTCTTATCGAATCAACCCCTCCCAACGTTAGTTTTATGAGTCAGGAAAGAATGCATAAGAAAGGGGGTGGAGTTGCTATTTTGTTCAATGATTCCATTCAATGCAGGAAGACATCTTATGGGGACTTTGCTTCTTTTGAATATGTGGCCCTTCAGCTGAAATGCTCCTCTCGAGCTGTGTTCCTAAATATCTATAGACCACCCAAATACTGTGCAAGCTTTTCTGATGACTTTACTGAACTGCTGGCTATAGTGTGTATTGACTTTGACCGTCTAGTCATTGTTGGTGATTTTAACATCCATGTTGACAACCCCCAGGACAGAGGGGCTGAAGAACTGTTTTGTGTTCTTGATAACTATGGACTGACTCAGCATGTGGCGGAGCCCACGCACAATAAGGGGCACACTCTGGACTTAATTATCTCAAAGGGTCTGAATATCTAAAAAGTTGTGGTGACTGATGTTGCACTCTCTGATCATTCCTGTGTTTTCTTTGAGAGCTCTATTTCTGTTCACAAAAATGTTCAGAAAGAGGTAACCACAAAGCGATATTTAACTGAAAATACTAGGGAAATGTTTTATAATTTTTCATCCACACTTGCCCCTGCTAACATCTCAGTAAATGAGCTAGTAGATCATTTTAATTCAAAAATTAAAAATGTTATAGATACCATTGCTCCAACTAAGGTAAAGGAAGTGATTGGCAAGAAAATATCTCCATGGAGAAAGGCCATGACCGTGAGAAGAAAGATATTCAAAAATACATGAATAAAAGTTACAGTGCCGTTTAGGAAATAATTGGACCAAAGGAGATTGGAACAAACTTGGATGGAAAAAGGGAAAGTAGGGGAGGATGACACGAGACATTTGGATTACATTTTTACAGAAACCCTCCCAACCCTGGTTAGGTTTTGCTTTGTATTGTTGCTAAACCTGACGAACTGGTAGTAGGGCGGATATAAACAATGGAATCTTGCCATGTTTTGTGTCACAACACGCTGCTCAGGTTTCCTCCCCTATGAGAGTTTAACCTGCTTTGCATCACGTGGCGTAAGATGCACATCCAACAGGTTTATCTGCTGCTGCTGCTGCTGCTGCTGCTGAACGTCTTGTCCCATTCGCAGTGTGCCTTGTCAGGTAAGAAAATAAATTCATATATATATCACATGTTTCAACTGATGGGATTTTTGAAATACTGTATGATTCAAAAGTCATTTTAATCTGAGTGACAGAAGGTTTGAAGGCTTAAATGTAAAAGTGTGTGATTAAGTTCTTTCTATGCCTTTAAAACAATACACTTGGCAAAAGCAAAATTATTATATTCTCATAGTCGCCTGTTAGTTGCTACAGTTTAGTCAGATTATGGTCTGTAATGATGTTAAAACATGTAATTAGGTTTAAAAGATTATGCAATACAAAGACAAACTAATAACCTAGAATGTATTTGAAATCTCTCACGTTAAACTTGGTGAAAAAAATTAAATACATTTTTCTTTTTCAAATAAAGCTAATTTAAGCAACAAATAAACAACACGTTTAACATTCAGAAACTGCACATTGGTTTTGCTGTTGGTTACACAATGTGAAATGTTCCTCTGAGATGATGGCAGCCTTTTCTGACTTCTCTTTTGTTTACTGTCTCACACCCTACCTACCAAACCCCATAACTAAACAGCACAGGGATGTTTTATTTGAACCTCTTATTGTGATGGCAACCCGCAGCATTTCTTTAACCCTTGTGTGGTGTTCACATTTGTGTTACTCAGCCAGTGTTCGTGGGTCTGGTGGACCCGCTGCCTTTTTGGGTTCCAATTCAACACAATCAAACTATTTGATGTTCAAATACTCAACAGATGTTTACTTCATCTCAATTACAAGCTAGGGGTTTCCAACCTTTTTTCCCAAGAGCCCCCGCAAATGACTCCTGTTGGAAGTTGCGCCCCCCCCCACACACACACACACACACACAAGGGGGGGTAACAGCGGTAATTAAAGTTTAAAAGTCTAAAAAATGCTACAACTACTGTCACAAACTGGATGAATGTGAAGTATTTTGTTAAAGGCGGATGAAAGCATAATTAAGGAGCACTACTGGAGTGACTTTGATGGTTATTGGGCTCAGGGTTAATTAATTTGGATTCCCGCTGTATGAAGAAATTAAAGAATGGCGCAAGTGGAAACAATTCACAAAGGGATTAAACTATTTATAACACATGCTCAAAGTAAACCGGATTTTGCCGATGTGTTTATGTGGATTCAAAAGTCGTAAATAATCTACAAAATGGAGGAGACCGATCTGATCGGAGCAACTGTGACAAATAATCTGAAACCGGCATGGACAATGACTATGTTTTAAAAATGCGCTTATCCAGAAAAGCCTGGTTTGGACACTTTACGGGCAGAAGAAACATTTCTATCAAAGAAAGAATGATACATTTCTGCCTTTTTATGCCTATAATAGCTACTAACTTGAATTTTTATTCAAATTAATTAATCAATTATTTTTTATTTTTTATTGTAATGTATAGACAAGGCTTTTAGTGACAATCATGTATTGCGTTACAATTATATGTAAAAAAAAAGAAAAAGAAAAAGTCTAAATATGACCTGAGGCCTGGCGCCCCCCCTGCGATCTTTGGCGCAGGGGGGGCGCCCCCCAGGTTGGGAACCACTGCTCTACATCATCATCAAATGGTTCTCTCTCTTCCAGAATCATTTGCAAGGCCCTCTGAGCAGAGAATCTTTTGGCCATCTTGATCAGTTGTGATAAGGACCCAAATTGGCAAAGCTTTATTTATTGTGTCTTGCCCCAAGTTTGCAGCTTGGATAGAGTGTGAAAAACATAAAGATTGGTTCCCGCAAAACATAATGTGAGAGCAGACAGGTGTCGGTGCTTGAGTTTATCAACAATGTTGCAACCTTGTGCAGGAATGGCAGGGCTGAAACACAAAAGTCTCACACACACATACACGCACACGCACACGCACATGCACGCACACGCACGCACACACACACTAACACACACACACACACACACACACGCACTAACACACACACACACACACACACACACACACACACAAATAAACACACACACACACACGCACACAAACGCACACACACGCACACACACACACGGAAGGCCCATACAGGTGCACAGGACCTACATTTCCCACACTTTTATTAGCACCAGTGGACCCGGACATCCTGTAGTGTATGTCATATAAATGTGTAGGGGGGGTGTACAGTGGGTGGTCATTGAAAATGTGTTCTGATATATGTTCTTCACAGACAATGAGCCAAGGCCATTGAGTGTGGGTTTTTCTTTAGCTAAATAATGACGGGTCCCACAGACCCGAACACCATACAAGGGTTAAGCAATGCCATGGAACTGGTTTGATTTGATCTACAAGCACTACGCCTACATATGTTTAAGAAAAAAATATCTTATTCCTTCTGTGCTCTTAACTTCCCCTTTATGCACTTATGCACCTGTCAGTATTTCTGTAATTCGCCTCTGAAATGATGGAATTCCACCCTTAAAAATGACATTTTATGCTACAAATGTGTATTGTTTGCCTCTACTGGGACATGTCTCCATGCTTTAATGCTCAAAAAGCTCTTTGTTTTTCTCATACTGTCTGTGCTGCTGCGCCTCTTTTCACCCTCTGTCTGAAACCAGAGCCCAGTCTGCTCTGATTGGTTAGCTGGCCGGCCCTGTTGTGATTGGTCAACCGCTTAGAGAGGTCCCGCCCCTTAAAAAATGTAGCCTTTGCAGACCATTTACATGCATCAAAACCTATATAACACACTACAGAAAGGCGTAGAGGTGTAAGAGTGGAGTAAATACTGTGTCAACTGTCAAAGGGTTTGCAAACTTTACTAAAATAACCTCCTGTTTTTTTTGTAATTTCTTTATTACTGTAAATGCATAAATGGGGTAAAGATCTTACTCATCAGTTACAGTCATGTGATTGTAGAGCGTGATGTTAAAGTGTTGCAAATATACTTTATGATAGAATAAACTGCTATAAGGTAAAACACTTTATGATCAAAGCTCAACAGCATGGACTTTATATAATTTCATATTGCATTGCATCTCTTTGTTTAATAGTTATTAGTTTACTTCCTCGTAGAAACACAAACATTGGTACATCTTATTGTGGTTCACAGAACAGTAAAATAGCTGACACAGCTGTTAATATAAGTCGCTTTTTGCATTAAATTGATGTTTTGATGTTGAATCATACCATAATTGGAGCCATCTTATGTTACTCTGACCCTCTACTGTAGACTCCTGTAAATACTAGGTGTTTGAATGTCAGGCGTGGCTGCCTCACAGATAGTAGATGACTGATCCACCATTTTCTTTCATTATAAACTCTATCCACAGGTTGGCTGTGACTGATTTAGGAGAGCCACGCTGCCGAGATGCATAACAGATTAAATGCAACCAAAACTCTCTTGTCCCTTCTGAGCATCGCTGCCATTTTCTTGCTGTATGGATCCACGTGGAATTTATCGGTGTATTCCCCGGACCATTGGAGCTCCAGAAGTTGTGACTGTCACAAATGTTTAGGAGACGGAGATCCGTGGTTTAAAGAGACTCTCAACACAGTTCCAAGACCCTTTCTGTCAAAAACACATCGAACATCGCTGGAAGAATACAATTGGTGGAAGGTAATCTATCTATCTATCTATCTATCTATCTATCTATCTATCTATCTATCTATCTATCTATCTATCTATCTATCTATCTATCTAAATGTGTCAAAATGTGTCCCCTCTGTGGAAAGAGACTCTGAAAGTTTCCAGAACAAAGATTCTCTCTCTTTTTGTCCTGATCCATTTTTATAAAAACCTCTCTGAAAATGAGCTGATCAGATTTTGGCCACTTTATGATGTCATAACGATGTTTTGTCTTGTGTAACCATTAGCCAATCACCAACCAAGGTAACCCCCCCCCCCTTATCACCTGAATCTCCTCCTAGAGCACCATTGAGTTCTTTTTAACCAAATCTCTCTCAGAGGGGCGTGGGGAGGGGCTCCTTATTTTCATCTAAGGTAACAGACAGAGAATCAGCACTTTTGAAACAGGGCTGAAACAGGGCTGAAACAGAGGGGATTATGGGATGCTGCAATGATCTGTTTGGTGTTTCAGCCAATCAGAGACAGGTTCTGTATATATCTGAGACCTCTAATATATTGATGAAAAACAGTATAATAGGGGACCTTTAAGTGGAACTGGTACTTGATTGAATTGTACACGAATGCTGGAATAACCTTATTTTTCTGTTATTTGTCAGACATTACAGTACGACCAGCGCAACTTCACTCAGTTCAACGAAACGGTGGAAAAACTGTTTAAGATCTTCCCACCAGTTCCAGATGTTGTCGAATCGAACCCTGACCGCTGCGTCAGCTGTGCTGTGGTGGGGAATTCGGGAAATTTGAGGCGATCACACTATGGACCTCTCATAGATGCTCATGATTTAGTAATACGGTAAATCACTACTGCTATTTCTAATAACATCCAGACTGAACAAATGACTTTTTTTACCATGTGGTTTAGAAATTGGCAAAGGAACAGAAAGCATGTATTATTTACAAATAAATACAAATACAATGGAATAAAAATAGTGCAAGAAGAGTCTATATACATGTGGAATATGATATATTGGATAAATAATTTGTAAGTTGCAAACAGGTGAATGTTATGAATGTTCGAGTATTATCCCTCAGATTACAAATGATTGTTACATTTTTATAATATTCACAAAGACCTATGCTCCGATTATTCTGTAACTTCTTGAATTTGCACCCAAAATGCTGTCAAATCTTACCATCAGACAGCTGGGATTTCTTATAATTACTAACACAGCTTTCATAATTCTCCAACCACAAAGAGACAGAAAGAAAAAAAGAAATCCAATAAAACAAATATCTAAATTACTGCAATGCCGATTCTTACGGGAATTACATTACTACGTTACCTCAGTGTTTACAAAACATTTGCAGTTACATTTTTACTTGCCTTATTAAGGATTCTTTGTTCAAATGTACTGCAAGTTGGTTATTCTATTCGTGTGCAAATACGCTTTAAAACAAATTATAAACTCCATGAAATCCTCATATAATTGTCCTCAAACTATGTTTTTTTAAGAATGAACCACGGCCGTACCAAAGGATTTGAAAAAGATGTTGGGACCAGAACAACTCATCATATACTCTATCCAGAGAGTGCCATTAATTTGCCAGACACCACTAGTCTTGTGCTGTTTCCATTCAAAACTCAAGACTTACTTTGGCTCATAAACAAGTTCAAACCAAGGTGGGTGGTCATTTTAAAACAATACCTGATGTGTAGTTCAATTAAAGCTAGGAACGCAAAGATAAGTGCATTGAATGGATGAGTTTGCATGAAGTATAAGGAAGGTTTGTAGTGGATTGTGCAGGAAAAGTGTACTTGTTGTGGTTTTTACAGCGAGAAAATGTTTCTCTATTGAGCAATCATTGAAATCAATATACATTTTAAATTGCAATCCAAATATAGCCAAGCTGGAAAACTGCTTTATATATTAAAACAAACCGATATAAAGATGGATAGATAGATAGATAGATAGATGGACAGACAGACAGACAGACAGACAGACAGACAGACAGACAGACAGACAGA
>CALSBW010029404.1:80593-95384 GCA_943590975.1 Lindbergichthys nudifrons | reverse complement strand
TTGGGTTCAAAATGTAAGAAGTAGAAAGTACAGGTATTTGGGTTCAACATGTAAGAAGTAGAAAGTACAGGTATTTGGGTTCAAAATGAAAGAAGTAGAAAGTACAGGTATTTGGGTTCAAAATGTAAGAAGTAGAAAGTACAGGTATTTGTGTTCAAAATGTAAGAAGTAGAAAGTACAGGTATTTGTGTTCAAAATGTAAGACGTCAAAGTAAAAAGTCGTCAGAAAAATAAGTAGTGGAGTAAAGTGCTGATACCAGAAACATGTACTTAAGTAGAATAACAAAGTATTTGTACTCCACTACTTCCCACCTCTGTTTATGTCTCCTGATGAGTATGGACACAATTCCCATTAAGCCCCCAGTTAGGGTTAAGGTCAAATCTAATTCAAAAATGTAATGTGAAAATAGAACTTGTTATGTCTTAATAGCAAGATGAGCTTTTACTAAAATTGAACATATGACATTGTTGCCTTAAACATGATGAGATGTTTAGATTTTGGATTCTTTATTTCTCTAATGTTCAATGCCTTGTCTTTTAACAACGCAAACATTTCCCAAATTGGGATCAATAAATTACTTCTTATGTTCTTATCTTATCTTAACATCAAGCGAGTAAAATGATGCCTTCTGTCATTTAGGCCCGGGTGACCTTAAACAATACAAAAAGAGAGCAATAAGGAACCTATTTCAAGTCTTAAAAGTCTTTAATTCCATACTAAACAAAATCAATATCCATACACGTAAAAGTTATTTCCAACAAATGAAGTTTAGCTAAAACGGAGACACATTTACAGTATGGAAGAAAAACCTACTTTTCCCCCCTTCAACACTCACCAATGCTTTAGGTCTGTCTGTCTTACATTCCTCACATTCACTCAAACAGCTGATGACAAAGTTTACAAAAAGTTACAAATGAAAAATGTATGTTCAAATATTGGACATGAAATTCTCCTCGGTTTCATTGTTGCTTTCAGTCTCTGTTTGAACTTCACGATAGTTGTGCAGCACAAATAAAGCATTTTACAAAAAACATTATACAATTGATCAGCTGCTAGCATAGAAAACAATGTCAGCAACACCTGTCATTTTCAACCATTGCTAGTAGTGTATCTTTTCTTACGTAAAAGTGTCCTATCATGGTGTAGGCCGAGACATCAAGCAGCTATAAGGAAGTAGTGCTGGTTTGTTTATTACTGTGGTTCAATTATGTTTTTTATTGGATTTATTTTGCCCAATATATCTACCCTATCAATGCTTAATGCCACACTATAACACACTGTTTTCTGTACAGATGTATTTATGTTGTATGGTGTGTGTAAATATAATTGTACCCTTTTTGGACGATGACATCTATGTTTAAATTGATCTTAACGAGCCCCTCCAAATTCCTTTTTATCTATTTCAATCAAGAGAGACTTCATTTTGTTTAAAGAACATTTATTGACACATGTCATATGATAATTGTAAGTCTTTGGCCATTAGACCCCGATCCTGAAATCGTATATCTAAAAGGGGAAATGCAGCCGTGAGCATATGGGGAACCCCCCGGGGTCTAGACACTGGTGGTGATGCTGAAGATCTGGATTTGATGAGGAGATGGGATGAAGAGGGGATGTGATGAGGTCTTTGGGTTGGCTCTCCTGGCACTGGATGTGATGAAAGGAGGTGGATGGGGAGGAGGCGGTCGGCAGCATGAACACCTGAAATCACGCTGACTGCAGGAGAGAGGAGAACCATTTTAAAGTCTGGCTGCAGCACGGTGATTGGCTGCTGGAGAATGAGGTGAAATGTAATAGGTTGAAGAGAACGCCTGTGATGAGCTGATTATAAGCAGCTGCGGAGTGGATGTATATATATACTGTACACCCAGTGTTTCAAGTCATCATGTCACTTGCAAGTCATATGCTGAACTGTGATTGGTTTTCAATGTATTTGTTGATGTGGGCGTCAGTAAATAACGTATTCATCTCGAGGTTGAGCCCAGAAAACTTTTACGTTCAGATGAATATAAAAACAGTGAAGGTAAAACACCCCAAGCGTTTTTTTTAACGCATCCAAACAAAAAATCCATAATCCAATTTCATTTCAGAGCTGGAAAATCAGATAACATTCTGTTGACAAATTAAAGTGGGACAAACATTCATCCCTATATAAGGGAAATTAATTTAAACCCTATTCAATATTCGTCTCAATGTCAATGTAGTAGGTTTCCCACATGAATATTCCCAAATGTTTTATTCTCGAAACTCAAAAAAGCCACCTGTGAGATAAATCTGACCCTGAGTCTGAACAGAACATTAAAACATAATATAATACTTGTTTTTTTGACATCTGTACACACTAGTCGTCGATCTTTTGTGTGCAGGGATGATCTCATTATCATTCATCACAGAGACATCATGAAGACAATACAATGGTGTTTTCCCAGAAGCGTTGCACCTCTCTCTCGTCGTTAAACAGGTTTGTCTTCTTTATCTTCTAATTCAATTTGACTAACAACGTCATTGTGTAACTCCTCTGAGGGGAATGTGTTTTTACAACACACGGTTGAAATGCTTTATAGGTGTGGACAAAAGAGATTCATTCAAGTGTAACAGTGTTCATTTAGTGCAACTCATGGCGCCTCTCCCTTTCTCACGGTTATGATCAACTGCTAAAACTGTAAAAACAATAAAGTAACTAACACCTTTGTCAAATATATGAATGAAAGTCATGCTTTGAGGCGTCTCACTGTGACGAGAAGGGAACACATTGACCTCTGCTGACAGTCTGTGTGTGTTACACAGTCAATTCAACTCCTCAATAATGCACCTTCTATTGAAATGATAATGGCGTGACACACTCTATTTACTTCAACATGAACAACTATATTTTAAGTTTGCTGACAAAACAAGTTGAACCTGGTATAAAGGCTAACGATGTTTAATTAAGAGGTGTGTCCTGGACTCGACTTCCGGAAGATGGCGACGTGAGTAGCAACACTATCTTCTACCTCTCGCAAGTTGGACAAAATAAACCCTCATACAGTAAATGCTCAACTCGATACCTAAAACCAGGAAATGAGGAGAGGGATCAGACGAAGAAGCCGAAGAAATAACAGAAAACAAGAAACAGCGAAAGATCCACCAGGAGTGATAGAAAACTCGAAGCAAGAAAATAACGGACACGAGGACGAAGAAGCTAAAATGACGGAGACGAGCCATTCCGAGACACTGCGAGCCGGGCTAGCAACTATCTCCAAAGAAATACAAGAACTCAAACAGGAGCTGCGACAAGACCTAACGCATTTTAAAGATGAACTAAAAAGTGAAATGAAGGAAGAAATCGCTAATATTCGGGAGGAAATAGAGCGAAAGTTTACAGAGAATAATGGTGAACTACAGACGCAGAAGAAATATAAATTAGAACCTTTCTAAATTCACTGGATTTACCGTCAATTGGCAGTTTACAAAATGATACATTAACAGCTGATATTACATTAAAAGAGGTGACAGATGCAATACATACGTTAAGAAATCACAAGTCTCCAGGTAGCGATGGATACCCTGCAGAATGGTATCTGTTTAGAGATGAAATGGCACCGATGCACCTGGCTTCCTTCAATTGGACTCTCCAAAATAATAAGATGCCGCCATCATGGACTGAAGCAATCATATCAGTCATTCCAAAACCGGGAAGGGATAAGGAATTCTGTGGGAACTATAGGCCTATTTCGATATTAAATGTAGACGACAAAATCTATGCAACCATTATTTCTAAACGATTGAGTAGACGATTTAATAGAAGACCACCAAACAGGATTTATGAGGGAACGTCAGACCCACTGCATATAGTAGAACAAGCAAAAAGGACAAAACAAGATACTTTATTGGTAAGCATAGACGCAGAAAAAGCATTCGATCGGGTGAATTGGGCTTTTTTGTATACAGTGTTAGAACAGCTAGGATTCAATAATAAATCAATACAATGCATAAAAACACTGTATCAACGACCTACTGCTAGAATTAAAATAAATGGAAACTTATCTGATAGATTTGGCTTACAGAGATCGACTAGACAAGGTTGCTGCCTGTCGCCAGCTCTGTTTGCCCTATTCATTGAGCCTCTAATGGCGCGTTTCCACTACAGCGCGGAGCACGGTTTAAGAGGGCTGTGACGTCAGCGGCCCGTTTTTGGTTGCGTTTCCACTTGGCCTAGTACCGGCCGGCGGGTCCTAATTCACAGTTTTTCTGGCCTCATAAAATCGTGGGTCTAGGGCCAGAGACAACGAGGCTGAGTATGCTAAACGAGAGAGAGAATCGCTGGCAAGGGGGCTACAACTACAGCAAGATGGACATATTTGACCGTGATTTAATTGTAATACACGTTTCAAAATGATGCCGAAGTAACAACATACTGATACCGGTTAGTAAAAACCATGAATTAATGCTTTGAGAAGTCTGCAGAAAGACGGCAGGCGAAACACCTTTTAAAATGCGTGTTTTCTAAATGGAGATTGGCTAAGCTAACGCAGTGTATGCTCCGACCGTCCACACTCACAACAACGGCCTATACAGACATAAATAAAGCAGCGACTGTATTCGCCATGACACAGGCAGTCTGTGGTTTGTACTTGTTTAACTTTAGTCTAGTTTCTGAACAGATATGAGGAGCTGTGAGCTCTGAGTGCTAACAGCTAACGGCTGTGTTGTTTTTCTGGGGTTCTCATTGAAGACGTCATGGCTCCGCCTACACTGCGTTACTATAGATACTACCCCAGTTTCTAAACTGTAATGGAAATGCGCCATAAAGTGAGCCAGTCCTAACGAGGCCCAGCTATACCGAGCGAGGCCAAGCAAGGCCGTGTAGTGGAAACGCGCCATAAGCAATCCGCCAAAAAGAGGGAATTACAGGAGTGGTGGTGAATGGTAGTGAACACAAGGGGGGGCTATTTGCTGATGACGTAGTGGCATTCCTCGAGCAACTTAATACATCACTCCCAGTACTGATGAGGCTACTTGAATCATATGGTCATCTCTCAGGATATAAGATTAATGTCTCAAAAACACAGGTACTTGCTGTTCACTATACTCCATCAACAGAGATCAAATAATTGTTTAATTTTAATTGGAATCTAAAGAAAATCAAATATTTGGGGATTTACATCACTAAAGGAATTATTCAAAGCTAATTATGGCAAGATCAATGAGGAGATTCAAAAAGATATAGACAGATGGTCTACTCTACCACTGGATTTTAGTTCAATAATTGAGACAGTCGAGATGAATATGTTACCCAAGCTTCTATACCTATTCCAGTCCCTACCAATAAAGGTTGCTCAAACTCAATTTACAAATTGAGATAGGATAATATCTAGGTTTATTTGGGGAGGTAAAAAACCCAGAGTCAGATATTAAACCCTCCAACTCCCAAAGTATAAAGGGGGTATGGACCTCCCGAATCTGAAGGAATACTTCTATGCTGCCCAGTTGTGTAAACCAGATTATACAGCTATGTGGAAAGAAATGGAAAGAGCATTTGGAGAATACCCTATTCAGAGTATTATAGGAGATACGGACACATACAAAACAATAAAAAATCATATGGATTCAATTACATTATTCACACTGGAGTTATGGTTTAAATTGGAAAAATTCACAAAATACAAGAAGACATAAATATACTGAAATGGGTAGCATTTGACAGTAACGGACCGTCCACACGGCAGCGTTAAAAAATCTTGAAAATCTTCTGCCCATTCACTTTGAATGGGGTGACGTCACTTGCCTCACTTTTCGCCGAATTGCATTGTGGGCAGGCAAGCGGAGATTTTCAGGATTTTCAGGATTCAAAGTTGAACAATGTTCAACTTTTGAGGCTGAGGTGGAAGCGTCAGCCAATCAAATCCCGTGTATTCAAATCTGACAGTTCAAGCGCTAGCCAATCAAACCGCGTGTATGCTGGGAGAGACATACCGCAGGTCATTTCCTCATATTCCAAAACATGGAGGAGAAATTAGCGGGAGGGAATCACCCGGTGCTTTATGACCAGTCCCTATTTACCTACCGGGATACAAACCGGAGGAGCCAGGCATGGAGGGAGGTGGCAGAGACAGTGGTAGGTTTTCGCCTGTTTGGGGAGTTTATATCCAATTTACTTCGGGCTTTTTTGCTTCGTATGTCGGGGGCGGGAGATTCATGTGATTGGTTGTTGGTGCCTTGCTCGCAAAAAAATCCCCAAGATTTTTTTAACGCTGCCGTGTGGACGGTCCGTAACTTTGTACCAGCAAGACAAGATGAATGTTTCAAACGGTGGGTGACCAAGGGAATCACAGCATGGTGCACTTTGGAGAAGAAAGGGGAACTAGAGAGTTTTCAGGATATGAAAGATAAATACGATTTAGGGAAACATGACTTCTATAGATATCTACAACTAAGGGATTATGATAGAAGACACATCAGGGGAACACCTTCCAAGGACGTGAATGAAGTGATTCAGACTATAATCAATTCGTATAGAGGAAAACAAATTAAGACTATATCTGTACTATATCAAGCACTAACATTGAACAAAAGAAAAGAAAAATGGGAATCAGAATTCAACATGAAAATAATGAATGGCAAAACATGTGGAGAATACACCAATCATCCATTAGTTCGCGGATAAGGAGGGAGTTCTCTTGGAAAAATCCGATCAGTTTTTTTATAACACCCAAGGTTAAAAACAGATACTCAAAAGTGACCATGCTGGAGGGAATGTGGAACAGCAGGAGCAGATCATTCACATGTATTTTGGAAATGTCACAAAATAACAACGTTTTGGGCAATGGTTCATAAAGTAGTACAAAAGATAATCGGATATGATTTCCCAAGGAGTTTTATGATTCTTTATTTGGGTAATTTTACGGAGAATGATATACAACCAAGAGATAGATGTTTAGTCAAAGTGTTGTTGATAGCCGGCAAGAAAGCCATCATAAGGAAATGGGGGCAAGTGGATATCCCTACCCAAGGACAATGGATGGAGATAGTAGAGGAAATCTACATAATGGAAATGGACATCGGTTGAGACTAAGGGTGTTTCTCAATCGTGAGTAAAGCTGCTTCAGAGCCACTATTTCAAGCATACTACGTCATCGAGTGCCGCCGAAGTACTGTTCCAATCTCCAGCATACTTGGAAATCTACCGAGCCCGGCATACTCCGTTTGGAGAAATATCGAGGCTGCACATGAGTAGACTCCGCGGTCTTAAAATCCCCACAATGCTTTGCGCACGGACCAATTTCCCCAAATCTGTGGCGGAAGATGTAAGAGGCGGGGCCTCTCATATGACGCACACCTGCACACTTGCTAGCGTGTTCCACTCTTCGTTTTCCGAATGCCAGGAAGTATTCTTGACTCGCTTCTGAAGCAAGATGCTCGGCAGACATGTGCTACCAAGCAAGCGTACTCGCGATTGAGAAATGGCCTAAGTCTACCAAAAATGGAAGACCAGTGGAAAGCATGGACATTATATAGAGAAGAAGACAAACACATTGGACAAGATAATCCAGGAAACCATTGAGATTTAAACTCCCGACAAAGGGCTCTTTTGGACAGTCGTTTTATTTTAATTTCATTTTTAAGTTGCCCGTTGCGCCTTAACATGTGGATGCGAATTAAAATTGTATTTTTGTAAGTCAAAGTGAAATGACAGTATGTACGTTTGGAATTCAGTGCAATTATTTTCAATAAAAACAGTAGGGTGGTCCTTAGTACCATGTACATTTTCAAATTCATTAATTTTAAGCTCCAACCTCCAACCTGTTGTCAGATTGAGGAAAACATTCACCTGGAGAGTTTTCTTGACTTGACTTCATGGGGGTTGGAGCTTAGACTTTCCGACTTTCAATTTTAAGGACCACCCTACTGCGCAGTGAGGTAATACCATTCGGCATTGATTTGGCGTGATACGGTCAAGTCACGTGACAGGAAACCTATATGTTACATTTCATAATAATGTTGATATGAAATAAAAAAAGTAATACAATCAAATAAAAAGAAGGGTGACCTACTTATCCAGTGCATCACTACAATGCTGCAACAACAAAAAGACCGTTGATAACAATATTTAAAAAAAAAAAGGACAATGGTTAAGTACCAATATTGACCACAATATTACCATTGTGGTCCAGGTAAGTTATATCTGATATGGATAAGAGGTCAATGGGTCACATGACACTATTGCAATGTGACCCAGGGTGCGTCTCACTTATTATTATTATATATTATATTGTTATTTTTCATTTCCTCGCTCCTCGGTCTCGGTATCACCGGAAGTTGATTTGTCTGCGCCATCTTGAGTACCGTCCCAGTGGCATTATTTTTGCCGGAGGACCGAGGATCGAGGAGTGATAACGGAGGAGCGATAATCGAGGAACTACCAGGCCATCCTCCGGTGAAATCCTCAGACACTCGCCCCGCCCCCTTACTGTGTATCGCTCACTGATTGGACGATGCAGCGCATGCACTGATCTGGCTGCTGTCAGACGATCAGCTGTGCGGCGTCATCAGAAACGGACGTCGCTTCACGTGACGCTCCGAAGGGAACGACGTCCCATTGCTCTTAAAACTCATTTCCCTGCTTCTCTTGGGCCCGTTCTCATTTCAGCAAATGTCCCTCCTCGACTCCTCGACTCCTCGGTCCTCCGGTAGTGACCCGGAAATGAATTTTAGCGCGCCATGTTGAAGGACATCTCATTTCTCGAAATGCACATCGAGGACCGAGCATCGAGCGTCGAGGAGGCTCTCTGGAGTAGCTATAACCGAGGATACACTGATGGGTCCTCCACGGTCCTCCACGGCTCCTTCGTGGATGCATTTCCGGCAACAGTGATGTTTCAAAGAGTCGAGACGCACGGCCGGACTTATCTCAGCCAATGACAGCTCTGCATGCATCCCCTGGATATTATTTTATTAACTGCTTTCATCGCGACGCGATGTTTACAGTGAGAACAGCTGTGAGGTCCGTGCAGAAAGCAGAGCAGTGTGTATAATATATATCACTCAGTATAACAGGCCTACTCTCTTTATTTGCTTTAGTTTAGTAGATATCTACAAACAAAGAGTCGATATTTTTCTAAAACCATTTAGTGCTTCACATAATAAAATACACAACGGCTGTAGCCTGATTATATGCTTTAGGAGCTGTAGGTGCGTGTGTGTGGTGTAGGTGTGTGTGGTGTAGGTGTGTGTGGTACAGTGTGTGCGTAGATGCAGCGGACAGACAGGTCTCAGTTGGTTTGGTGTCCTCTGCTTACTTGTAATACTTGTAAATAAAACTTTTGGCCCGTCATTTATTTCCCTCATTGTACCGACCAGAGAGGGGGGGGGATATATCCAGTCTCTGATAGTGTTACGTTATTACGAGAGTGCTCTGTTTGATTCTGAAATTGTATATATTTATATAAATATATACATATATGTGTGTGTGTCTGTGTGTCTGTGTGTATGTCCGCATCTGTAGCCTGTTATTGTCTCATTATACCGCACTGTGAATGAATTAAAAGTAAATATATAAGTTGTCATGAACACATCTGTCCATCAGACAGAGGGCTGCTGTGCCTCCTGTCATCATTAATGGACGTCTCTTTAAAATGACCGCTCAGAGGAGAGGAGTTCTCATTTCTCTAACCGCCTGCTGCTTCCCCTCCTCTCTCCTCGGCTCCCCTCCTCGGCTCCTCCGCTCGCATCTCCTGTGGGCGGGACTAAGTCTCGAGGATAGGAGTCGAGGAGGGGAGTCGAGGAGGGACATTTGCTGAAATGAGAAGGGGCCCTGGTGTCCTTGCGTCTCTCCATGCTTCCCTGGTGGGAGGGACTAGTCGCAGGGAAACGACGCAAGTGAGGGACGCAAGGATTCCATTTAACCGAAGTGAGATGCACCTCCAGTGTTTAATAAAGAAAAATACTAAAATGCCATAATAATACCCATAAAATAAAGCACTTAATTCCAATTAAAAGGTGTGTGTCCAGTGTATTAATCCAATGTTGCATTTATTTGGAGTATCAAGGTCCCACAATAATGAAACTATTGAAAATAATCAATCATTTTCATACATAAAAGTATTTATATTATACAAAGGAAGCATGGCATTTATAAAGTATACCAGATCGAATAGAAATACAAGTCTGACATCTAGTGGTGTAAATGAAGAATGTTTTGAATGATGCAAAAAAGTGAACAATTTAAAAAGTATTACATAAAAATCAAATATAATATTAATTAAATAAAAAATTAAAATACAGCATAAAATATATTTTTTGTTGAATATTATATGAACAAATTATTTTAAATAAATATATGTACTTGTAGGTATTTCTTTGATCATTGTTTAGGAGGTCGACATGAAGCAGGAACCGTAACTTTGATGGTGAAGCTGACTGTGTGTACTCTTCCATCTGTTACCCCATGTCCTTCTCTACTTGTAGTAATAACACACACCTGCAATAAGGCAGGGTTTTCACATCCTATCAAGCCAGTGGCGAGAGAAAAAAGTTATTAGAATGGTCTATAATTATATTCATGTTTATTATCTTTACACTATTCTTTATAGAGCTGTAGCTAATGATTGGTTTCTTTATTATTTACATTTAAAAATACGATTACTATATGAAATGTCATACTTAAGCCTTAATAGCTTGGCTTTACATAACAAAATGTGGTAAAGTGTACAAAAATATATGTTTTGAGAGGTTTTGGCTAACAAATGTTTGGTTATTAACCTTGTATTAAAAGTGCTCGCTTTTTTTTTGTGATCACATTTTTATTGAGATTAATACACAACATGTACAAATTTTTTTTTAAATAAAATAACTAGAAGTACATAAGAAAAGGACACAATTAGACAGCAGAAATTGCTTACAAAGCATACAATACGCATTACGTGTTAGTCGCCTTACAGACAGATGAAACTGTGATGCGCGACCTTGACGCGACGCCCTCCAATCAGATCGCTTCATGTCACTTCCAGCCAGTCCAAGTAAACAACCTTCCCTCAGCCTCTCACAGCTGAGTGTAGGATGTTTACATGGACTGAGTCTGGATATTGAGGATATATATATATAAATATATATATATATATATATATATATATATATTTAGGCCACAAAAACCTGCTTATACTATTAGTTCAACAACCTTCCTAGAAAATGAAATGAAGCGGCTCTTCCAGTTCTGTGCAGCTGGAGGCAGTCGGCAGCGGCAAACATCGGACTGAAAGCTCTGTGGATAAAAAGCTTCCAGTCGGGGATGTTTACAGCCCCAAACTACCTGGTAGATGTGTAACCTCAGGCACAGCCGAACAAGTTGACAGCTAATGATAAACCTAGTCAGCAGGACTCATAAGTTGAAGGTCTTCCCTCATCTTTTCTATGATATCAACTATGCTAAAAGCTTCTGGAAAATGTCCATTTGACTACACACTGAAGATAATCCAGTGTGAATCCAGATTCCAGCGTTGATTGCATTATCATCTGCAGTCTTGTGTTTTCCTAAAAAAAAACAGCAGAGGAAGAGAAGTTAGCCTGACCTAATTTCCATCAAACTGTGCACGTCTAACTGGGTTATCACATGGATGCTCAGGCCGACTCTCAATGACATCCACAGAACATATTCAAATGCAAGCTCACTGACAACAATGTATTACATCTAATAACATATGAGCAAGTGTGACACATTTCTATGTTTAAAAAAAAAATTACTTTGTTTAGTTTTGCACTGCTTTGTGGAAAAGGCTAGCTTGGTGTGACACATCCACTTGAAGCATGGGATAAATGACCTTAGCTACAACATAGGTATATATTTATTATATAGTGTTGCAGTATAACGCTACTCTAATGAAGTAATACAGAAGGCCAGCTAACTTAATGTGTCCTATCCTGACTGCAACACTTAAAAAGCTTACTTACAGTAAACAGAAATGTAACCTTGAGAAATAAAACCACACATTGCCAGTGGTAAGAAAAAGGTAATTAGAATATAGTATATACTTACATTCATGTTCACTATCTTAAAACTAGGGCTGACTGTTTTCTTTATTATTTACATGTTCAAACACAATTACCATATGAAATGTCAAACTAAAGCACAAGACATCAAATATGTTGGTTTAACATCCATTATTATTTTCACTATTAGCTTAGTGTGGGTTAAATGACCGTAGCTATATCATATCAGTTAGGTTCATAGTTATGTAACAGTATTGCAGTATAACTGTACTCTAATGAAGTTACACAGCTGGGACACATCCACTGTTTCAAGGCCAGCTAACTTGTCCTATCCTGGCTGCAACACTTACAAAGCTAACTTAAACAGAGATATAACCTTGAATAACAAACCCCATATGCAGTAAGTGAACGTGTACCGCTAGCAAACCGCTCAAAGTAACTTGTCAGCCTGCCAAAGCAAACAATGTAATGTGCTAACAGTTAGCATTAGCTCCTAGTTAGCCAACGACCTAGGCTAGATAGCTCGATGCTAGCTTCCGTTAGCTCCTCTGTGACCCTAACCTTCTGCTGCTGGGTTTTCCTTACCGGCGAATAAAAACGGTATTTCCAGGAGAGACATCCGGTCGACAGCTTCTTCTTTTGCACCCTTGTGGAGTTTGAGCAGATTCGGTGGATGTTCTGTTGGATTCTGTGCAGCCTGTTAAGTTTCCTTCCGTTTTCATTCACTTGTCTTTATTTTGACCTTTGGTTACTCGACACCAACATTGACGTCATTGTCATGACAACAGAGTCCCGCCCACAAGGAGACCAGGGT
Source organism: Lindbergichthys nudifrons (assembly GCA_943590975.1). NCBI lineage: Eukaryota > Metazoa > Chordata > Actinopteri > Perciformes > Nototheniidae > Lindbergichthys > Lindbergichthys nudifrons. Next base: position 82,605 of record CALSBW010029404.1, on the reverse strand, counting down.
ACACAGGAAATGAATCGCTGTACATTTTACACTGAACATTTAGCCATTAACTGCGGTACAAAAACATACATAGGTGTAAAGTAACTACATTAATGTACTCAAGTACTCTACTTAGGTCCAATGTTGAGGTACTTGTACTTAACTTGAATATTTAATGTGTAGCTACTTTGTACTTCTACCCCACTACAATTCAGATGTAAATAGCCTACTATACTTTTTACTCGACTGATTTTCATTTTATACCATTAGTTGCTCAACATTTAAATAAGTCTTTAGTTAAACCTGGAGTAAACCCACCATCTACCATGCAGTATACAAAGCTGCTTTGATAAACCAGTAATGCATCAATAATTATAATCAAACCATTTGCCTTTTAAAGGCTACAGTGGTGGGTTATAATGAAAGATGTAATAAAGTAGCCAACTTTACTTAACTACTAATATTAAGTCCCAGCAGTTGTGTTCAAAAGAACAAGATATTGTTCAAATGCACATCCTGTAAACAAATATATTGTTCCTTTATTGTAAATCCTGCACACTGCCTCTTTTTAAATCTTTCCACTTACATTTTTATTTTGTTACATTTGTCTTCATATGTTCTTTTATAAAAAAAAACGTTTTATTTTAGTTACATATTCTTCCTTCTGTGTCTCTGTATGCACCATTTATACCAAAGCAAATTCATCTTATGTGTTAACCTACTTTGTAATAAAACCAATTCTGTAAATGTACTCAAGTACTGTACAATTTTGAGAGACTTGTACTTTACTTGAGTATTTCCATTGTATGCTACTTTGTGCTTCTACTCCACTACAATTCACAGGTAAATGGTGTACTTTTCCTCTACTACATGTATTTAATACCTTTAGTTACTTTACAGATGTGGATGAATGATGTGAAATATAACCAAGTGTTAAATCAGACTTTAGATCCACCTGGAGTAAATCCACAAGCTACCCTGCAGTATACAAAGTCATTCAAACTAGCTGCACCTTTACCAGCTTTGAGAACACTTTCATGATCAATCATTATAAAACATATCATATATATTATTCTGAAATGGACCAATCTGCACAATGACTACTTTTACTGTCGTTACTTTAACTATATTTTGAAGATAATACTTTTATACTTTTACTTGAGGAACATTTTGAATGCAGGACTTTTACTGTAACAGAGTATTCCTACACTCTGGTACTTCTACTTTTACTCAAGTAGAAGATCTGAGTACTTCTACTTTTACTCAAGTGCAAGATCTGAGTACTTCTACTTTTACTCAAGAACAAGATCTGAGTACTTCTACTTTTACTACAAGATCTGAGTACTTCTACATTCACTCAAGTACACGATCTGAGTACTTCTACTTTTACTCAAGTACAAGATCAAGGTTCAAGGTTCAATGTTCTTTATTTTGTTATACGAACATAGCTACAGTTATGCCGATGAAAATCTTGGGTCACAGGCTTCTCCAACAGTGCAACACAATAACACAGATAAACAGAAAAGTATAGTGCAAGTAGTAAATAGTAAATACAAAAAGAAAAATAGTTTAAAAAAGTGAAATGCAATAAGAGTCTATATGCAAGTTATTGGAATGATATATTAGAGAAATAGAGAAATAATGACTAAGTAGCAGATGAATGTTATGGATGTTGTTTCAACAGTTCAGTTGTTTAACAGTCTTATGGCCTGTGGGATGAAGCTGTCTCTGAGTCTGGTGGTTTTAGTCCGGATGCTGCGGTAACGCCTGCCAGACGGCAGCAGACAGAACAGTTTGTGGCTGGGGTGATGGGGGTCTTTTATAATCCTGAGGGCTTTCTTCCTGAGCCGCTGGGAGTAGAGGTCCTCCATGGATGGCAGCTCCGTCCTGGTGATGTTCTGTGCAGTTTTCACCACCCTCTGTAAAGCCTTACGATTGAGGGCGGTGCAGCTGCCGTACCAGGCCGTGATGCAGCCAGTCAGGATGCTCTCTATGGTGCACCTGTAGAAGGTCAGGATCCTCTCTATGGTGCA
>CALSBW010029404.1:40922-53872 GCA_943590975.1 Lindbergichthys nudifrons | reverse complement strand
TGTGTGTGTGTGTGTGTGTGTGTGTGTGTGTGTGTGTGTGTGTGTGTCTCGACCTTGGGAGCCCTGCTGGGTGCCATTGATTTGTTTACCTGTGTGCTGCTGACAGTTTCTCATTAGGTTTCTTTTCGCACAACACTTCCAGGAGAGGAGAGGAGAGTCTGCGATGTGTGATCAATGTTCCTGATTGATCTGAACCGGCATTATAAGTCTGTTGAATGGCCGTTAAATGGATGGGAGCGCTCCATTTAGTCGCCACAATAAGGCGCATTATGCAAGCGAAGCAGCATTGTGGGGGGAAAACAATATCTTGGAAGAAGAGCTCTGGTTAAATGACATTGGAAGATAACACACTGTGGGACAAATTGTGTTTTATTCCACTGTTATTGGAGCAAATTTGCAAAAGCACAAGAAAAGAAGACGTTTTGCTTGATCAGGCCTTTTAGCATCACTCTTTTAGATAGCTTAAATTGCAAGATAAATAAAGAAAAGGAGGCAACAACACCTTTATCTGTATTTGTGGAGCTTTTACATTTCTGTTCCTCTGATAAAACCTCACATTCTTGTAAAACATGGGAGACTTTTCACGCTTCTTGCAACATGCGTTAACAACAGAGATGCACACAGCAAAGCGTTATGATATTTACTATCCAACCTACTTCTTTTCCATTAAGGTACCACTTAAAAAGCTAAGTATTATCTCATGTAGGCTCCTATTTGTTAATAATTTGACGTGGTCACAAGGAGGCAGTGTTGCCACTCTCTCAGCAATCCTTCTTCCACCACCAACATGTGTTGAATCCACTTATTTAAGGTGTTGGAAATGCTCCACTGTGGATATAACAGGGCCAAAACAGAAACCATCCATGTTTTGTCTCTGTGACACAAAGTGACACAGAGACGATCCGACTGTGGACACACGGAGGTCTCATTACTCCTCAGGTGACAACACCCCCGTGACATCCTCTCACTGAAATGGGATTTTATCAAGAAGTCAATTGTGACGTTGATTAGATCCCTGCCTCGTGTTGAGAGAGAAACAGAGGGCTAATGCAGCACACATCTCTCTTTCACTTTTGCTTAAGAGAACATATAAGAGATGTCAAATCAACACGCACCAATAGTCATCTTCATCATCAGAATAGGCTCTTATCAAGGTGCACTGATGAAGGAATCCTACTATACGAAAAGGGGCGGGAAGAAGTTTACACTTCATTTCCATTGGACCTATAGCATTTTGGAATCGCACACATTAATCCAATCATTACAATCACTGTATAACATAAAATAATATACATTTGATTCTTTGATTTTGACCCACGTATTTTTGATGTTCCTCAAATTTAAAACATGTTTGTTTTTAGGACTGTCAAATAATACGGGCTGCACAAACTGAACGTATCTTGGTCGGAGTCTTCTTGAACACTTCCTCCAAACATCCAACAAATTCCAATCCTCACACACACACACACACACACACACACACACACACACACGCACACACACACACACACACACACACGCACGCACACACACACGCACGCACACACACACACACACACACACACACACACACACACACACACTTCTATTTGCACGTTGTTGGCATATATAGTATGTTTTGTGTTATGCGGTTGTGCCACATGTATTGTTTAGTGTTTTTTTCTTTTGTCATAACGCCGTGTGCGTTGAAATGCTTTGGTAATACTATTTTTTAAATGTGGTCATGCCAATAAGTATAAGTATATATAGTATCACAAAATGAGACGACATTTGTTCTTGTGTTTCCTCCTGCAAAGGCTCTGAACGTGCAGATATAAGATATTTGGGCGTATGCACAAACACCGCGGGGTGCTGCACGGCCGCGCGGCCAACATGATCTTTAGTGGTTTTGGACAGGCTTTAGTTTAGGTGAAGAAAGAGGGCAGCCATTCTCTAATGATCACACTAACACTTTGTCAGTGTAACTGCCCTCTGTTCCTCATCCTTCTCTCCCACCTGACAGAACATTTCTCACCGCTGCTGCTGCTGCTGCTGCTGCTGCTGCTGCTGCTGCCCTTGTGGTCGAATGTGACTTATATATATATAAAAAAAACATGATTGCAATTGATGTATCGCGGTCACTTATGGCCAATTCCCTTCGAGAAACAAAGAGGAAGACGTATCGGCGTGACACTTTGATTCAAACATCAGGGGCGATGTTACGGCTTTGTTTACAGAGACGGAGCTCAACAGATGGCAAGCATATCTATAAATAAGTCGCTCTTCTGAAAAGGAGATTAGTGCATTTGAGCCGGTTTTTAATGGTCTCTGAGAGAGATTAAAAAGTAAGCTGATTCATAATGCGTTCTCCCTTTGCTGTGAATCACTCATAAACAAGAGTCTGGAAAGAAAAGATCTCCAACATGCTTAAGACAGGAAGTTATATGAATAAATACAACCTTTTTCTGCAAGGCTGCTATTTCATGGGTCTTACAATATTACCAGCTGCATCACTTATTGCACATCAATTATTAATGATAGCTTTACAAATAACACTCTGTCTGTATTTTCCATGCATTGCTGAACACCTCTCAACCTGCAGACCCTCAACAAGCTCATTTTCAGCAATTTATTTCACATGCCCACCACTAAATGTAAAAATAAATTATCATTAATGCCCGGGGAGAAATTCTTCCAGTGCTCAAATGAAGACAGAACATAACCAAAAGCACTTTTCTAAAGTTCACGGCGCTGATAAATATACATAAACCCATCTCGCCTCTGGGTCACATGTTCTCCAAGTTATTGAAATAGAAAGGCAGAAAGAAAGAAAGAAAATCTCAATTATATAAGCAGCGCTGATCAGCCTACAGATAGCCGCCCACCTGAGGCTACCTCGGCATCCTCCACAAATATTGACAGAATTCTTATCTTTTCTCCACATTTTCTAGCGGATATAAAGCGTGTACACAAATCCTGTTTTCCCCGAGCCGATCAGCACACCCTTAACTTCTCACAAAGACACTTCTGCATTCATTGTGTGTGCTTCCAGGAACTGTAAGACTCAGGATGAAGTGGATTTAAAGGCTGGATCTTTAGATATCTGCTGTCTGGATACATCTGTATTTTAATGACAGTAGAGCGTCACTGTCTGTTCTCAGGAACCGCAGATTTCAGCTGTTGTCCCCGGCCAGATGATAATAGACACCTTTTTAAAATCACAACACATCAACAGCATTAGTTTTAAAGACAGGATGAAAGACAAGTAGATAGAGGCAAAAGGATTAAAGAGAACGATAAACAACACGTTACTACATACAGTACATGTCACATAGAGCACATCATGTAGCACAACATGTATCACACACACCACTTCCAACACAGACAAGTGTCACTACATACATGTCACATATAGCACATCACAATCAACAGAAATGAGGGGTCCATGATCACAACATGTAACACAACATGTAACACACACACACCATATCCAACACAGACGAGTGTGTGTGGTTCTCAGTGAACCATGTTCATTTTTTTATTTAGTGATATAGGAGTTACAAGACAAGTGCATACAAGTACAGTGCCACAGATACACAGAAGACAGTAAGGTGAATTTACAAAGACAAATAACAAATGACAACACATGGAGACAGAGAAGAACCAAAACAGTGTGTGTGTGTGTGTGTGTGTGTGTGTGTGTGTGTGTGTGTGTGTGTGTGTGTGGGTGTGTGTACACTGTAAATTGTAATTGTGCCCTTAACTTAAACAAAATAGTGACATCAACTGATATCTACATTATTTGTTAACTTAACTCAATACAACAAAGTTAAAACTACTTTCTTGTGAGAGAAGTTATTGAACTCATCAGCTTGAAGTAACCGTTACGTTAAAGTATGAGTGAGCAGCTCTCTTTGGACGCACGCGGACACCACTCGGAGAAACTCGACAGAACTCGGAAGGCTTCGGCGACTACACATGCGCAGTTTGCCACAGAGACGTCAGACCGACGTCATGGGTCATGGAACGAAGCGGGAAGAAAGCATTGTCGAGAGTCTAAGGACATGAGAAGGTACATTTTAACAAACAATATTGTGCTACAGAGTTGGGAAGTTAGCCGAAATCATTCAGGGTTAGCTATCGTTATTTGTTGTAATGAGTCATCCTCTTAAGTCAGACGAACACCGACCTTTAGCGCGTTTAAGTACAAATCGTGGGAAGGCTATAAGGTAAGAGCTAACTTTAAAGCTAAGAAAGTTAGCTCGTCATGTAGGCATATGACGTGGAATTAATTCCGGTATTGGAAGAAAACTTGTGTAAAATATATATATTATATATATAGTTCTCATTGAAACATGATTTGAAGTGAGCTGTGAAGGTGGGATGTGTATTGTATGTCTTTGATTTATTGTGTCTGTGTTCTCTAACCAACAGCTCTTTTCTTTCTTATTTAATGAATTCATAAACACGCCCGTGAGAAATGTGTGCTTGACCTACGAGAAGGTGAATGGATTTCCTCAGGACTATTGACAGGTTGTCCTAAAGAGCAACAGCAGCCGAAGGAGTCATGCGCTCCGAATCAATGGCTTGATTATGTGCAATGAGTAAAGAGGCAATTATGTGGCCTCCTGAGATATTACTGTAACTGTATCATGAGAAGGTAAACGGCTTCTTGAAAACACAAACATGTTTACTGCGTGTCAAGGGCCTTTTAGCAATGCAATTAGCACATTTGATTGGCAATTTGCACAATAAAACACATTATATATACTTTTCTGCCCATATGGTTCTAAACAACAGCAAATATACGGTGTTTAGTGACATGTTGAAATGGTTTGAGATCATATTTCCTTCATTGCAAGCAGCTTCTCTCCAAAGAAATGCTTCATTGCTCATTATTCAGGACGTTTTTAACCATAGCTGAAATATATACAACAGCACATCGTCTTCAAAACCAATAGAAACGGTGATTCAAACCATAAAAAACACAGAATAAGGCAGTTTCACGTTAAAAAGGAATGTTTTTTTATGCAGAAAACTGTTACAAAAATCTTGTTATTATTATCATTTAGTATATGTAGATCAATGTGACATTCTGATTTAATAAACTATTCAACAGTTTTTCGTGTTTTAAAACAAATGTGTCTCAGCATCAAATCTGAGCTGTAATTAGGAATTGAATCTGAAGAACTGTGAGTAGGTGTTGGGGATGTGAGTAATGTGTCAAATCATCCGGAATATGTTCCAGCTTTTTGTTGAAATCCAATTCACAGAGTCTTGTCTTGCAGCTTTGTAAAGATCCAGAGAGATGGGCTTCTGCACGTTTGATTAACATCACATGGTGTGTTGGTTGTACTGTCGGCTGATATCACATGCAGGGACTGAGACTATAGCTTGAATGAATAGCTTGTTCATGGTAACTTAACGATATCATATGATGTGACTTGATATGTTAGTTTTACTGTATGATTTAATTTTTACTGAGTGAGTGAGGGTTTAAATAACCAATGTTCAATATTTCAACATCTTACACCATTTTAATTTATTCAGAAAAAGTAAAAAAATATGGTTATGAAAGGAATCAGCACCATGGACAGCTCCTATGGTTGCCCTGTCCTTCCTCACTCCCTCACTCCCTCCCTTCCTTCCTTCCTTCCTTCCTTCCTTCCTCCCTCCCTTCCTTCCATCCTTCCTTCCTTATTTTATTTTTTACTTTTTATTTAATTATTTGGTTTGTCCACACATGTACATATCGTGTTGCTTGATTAAAATAAATAATGCCCCGCCACTTTCAGGGTCTAGTTGTTGATCCCTTCTTTTTCAAAACCAATACATAGAGAAATCAATTAAAATAGAATCAAGTAAAACAATATGAGAAAATGAATAATAGTACATTAAATAACACAATTAAAAAATATATACTATTATATATATACACAAATATTGTGTTAATAAAATAAATAAATACAAATAAAAATAAATAAAATAAAACAGTACGTTTAAACATTAATGCAAAAGAAAAAATAATAAATTCAGTAAAACAAAATAAAATAAAAAATAAATACAAATTTAAAAAAAATGCCCCGCCCCTTCCTTGTGGACCAATAGCTGCCTCCCCCTGTCTTCAGCACCGGATACAACCGAGAAAGCCTCACACAGAGGAGACAGCTCACCGGTGGTAATGCGTACCGGGGATCCGCAGACTGACCACTCTTCATCGGGATAAACCTCTCCGTCTTTACCGCTTTCTGTGAGACATGCTCTGATACTCTGCTTCCTCACACACACAACACTTCACGGTGCTCCAACTTCACATTTCTTTTTTTTTTTGTATTTTCTTGAATTGCATTTGTTTAATTGGAGCCACTAAGAAAGAAAGAGAAATCCCCGGAAGAGAAGATGGAGAGCGAGAAGTACTTGCCGGAGCTTATGGCAGAGAAGGACACGCTGGATCCGTCTTTTCAGCACTCCCTGCGGCTACTGGATCAAGGTAATGTCCGTGGATAAACACCGGGGTAAACACTTTATGTGTGCGGGTTTCACGCTCTTGTTGTGGGGCTGCAGGCTGCATGACTGCACGCCTACTGCCGGTTATAAATAAGAGGCTTTCTGGGTCTAACATTTCCTGTTTTGGTCTCTCTATAGCGAGGTTCCTTTGAGCAGCATGCATGTGTTTTCTGCCAAGTTGTTCTGCAGCAAACCTGTCTTCTGTGGAGTCAGAGTGAGATGCACCTGCTTCATTACACTAACTTTGTAGTTTGGGACATGAAGGCATCATTGAAGACGTTTTTTTTACCTCTAAATGATTTTGCTGCTGGTTTTGATCATGCACTAGACTGACAACATCAACTAATATGAATCTTTACTACCTGCCGATTGTTAACCAGACTATCCGATTCATCTTTAAAATGTCTCTATCCAACTTGATGTCTCTACATTTGTCATTTTGCCAGTTTTAAACACAAAGATAGTCACTTCAATATGATTACAAATAACCAGATTATTAACCAGACTATTCAATTCATCTTTTGGTGTATAAAACGTCAGAAATAGTGAATACATCTTCATCCAGTTTCCTAAACTCCAACATAATGTCTCTACATTTCTTTGGTCTTTAAAATGTCTCTATCCAGTTTCTCAAAGTCCAAAATGATGTCTCTACATTTCTCATTTTGTCACCCAAAGATAGTCGCTTTAATATGAAATGTTTCCCAAAAAATGAACCAATTATAAACCAGACTATTTGATTAATTGTTTGATGTTTAAAACGTCAGAAACAGTGACACATTTCTTCTCCTGTTCCTCAAAGTCTAAATGTCTCATTCTGCCACCCACAGAGTTACTTTGATATCATATATAACTAAGAAATGAACAAATATTAACACCATTATTCGATCAATGTTTGATGTTTTAAACGTCAGAAATAGGGAAATAGTTTCTCAAGTTTTAAGTCTAATGTCATGTCTCCTTGTTTCTCATTCTGCTACCCAAAGATATCCACTTTAATATGATGTTTAACTAAAAAAATGAATCTATTTACAATAAAATTGTCTATTCTGTCCTGTGAAACAACTAATGTGTGCAGTGGACTAACCCTTGCAGCTCTGAACTGATGGCAAAGTGGATATTTGATTAGAGAAGGCTTCTGTTTCACATGGCATAACATCAAATAATAGCTATAGGACGCAGGCAGATCTTTGCAAACTGCAGCAGTCTCCTCCATGCAGAGTCAATATATGTGTAAGCTGTGCAGGAATGATCACACTCTCATTCAAACGTACACGTGTTCCCAGCTTTGACTGAAATGGATGCACTCGCAGAAGCTTTTCATGAATCCATTGCAACGCCTTCTGCTTTGGAGCTTTTTGTTGCTCCTCTTCTTCTTGTGGAGCTCCTTGTGTGGGAAGTGCACAGTTACAGCCTCCAAATGCATCTTTGGAAAGCCACTCATGGGCTTTGTGTGGAGCGGAGCAGGCTGCTGTCGGCTTTAAGGGCAACAGACAAGGAGCAGCGGGCTGTGAACAGTCCTGCTGCACTGAAACTAATTCTGTTCTACTGAAACTGATGCTGTTGAACCTCCAGACGCAGCCCCAAGCTGTTTTTATTTATATTCAGACAGCAGAGTCCCTTCGACCTGATGACTCCAAAAGTCCAAAAGTTATCTCCTCGAGGAGTCCTGAGAAGGGCTCATAGGAAACTGAGACATGATTGAATTTAATGTCTCTACTTGCTCGAGTTTAAACCCCAGAATGATTCTTCTGGGCTGAATGTCATCCTGAACTTGCGATACTTTTTAGTTTATTTAATCTGCTCGTTGTTTCCACAATCAATCGATTAGCTGTCGACACAATGTCCCTCATAATGTCCAAAGCCCAATTTCATGTCCTTACATTTCTCTTTATATCAGATGTATGACCAAAGGCTGGAGATATTGAGTATAACATATTTTGACAATAGCGAAAACTAGAAGTTATTCCTTATTTGAATGTATTTACTTGCTGGGGTTTAGTTTTAAGACTCAGGAAGACTTATCTGGATTGAATGACACCTTCTGAACTTGCAATATGAATATACACTTACTTGGTTCACTTAATTTGCTCATTGTTTCCTCAATGAATCAATTACCTGTGAAGTCTAGTCAGAAGAAGGAAGAACATGTCTAGAAAAAGCCCAATTGCATGTCCCTAAATTGCCTATTTTAATGTCTTTACTTGCTGGAGTTTAGTTTTTAAAACCCAAGAAGACTTTTCTGGATGTAATGTCACCGTGATGAACTTGCAGTATGGATTCACCCTTACTTTATTTAATCAATCTGCTCGTTATCTCCTCAATTAATCGATAAACTGTGACGTCTGGTAGAGAAATTATGTAAAAATGTAACATCCAAAAGCCAAATGTGATGTCTTAACATTTCTCTTTTCCTCTGACAGATATTGAGTTTACAAAATTGAAACAAGAGAAAAGCAAATGCAAAACAAATGCAATTTCTGCTATATTTAATGACATTACGTTGTTGTTGTTTTGTGAAATGATTGGCTTTTTTCAAATGATTTGCAGCTCCTAGCAGCACAAAGGGTGAAACTCCTGTTCTGTCCTTCAAACAATAAGTGTCCAACATATTCTACAGAGAATGAAATGCGTTACATCCAACCATCATTTCACATCATGTGTGAAATGCACACAAATCCACCGTCTTCTATTCAGTGTGTGTTAGAGGAATGGATGTAATGGCGTCGGCAATATCAGCGTCACATATATGTTAATGCATGTTGCAGTGAGCTCCTTTATGTACATTAAGGTAAATACAGAGCCGTCCATGAGGAAGATAAGGCTGTGTTTCACTCAGCACTTTATTATCAGCTCATATCTGAGTTGTTCCCCTCACTGATAGGAAGATAGAAGGATTTGGAGCCGCGAGTTGAACCACTTCCTTCACAGAGACTCTCTAGAAGTCTTTCTCCCACACTGCAGGTTGAGTAGCAGAGAATGAACACAAATCTAAAAATGATGGAATACCCAGAATATAAGGTGGGACAAGCCAAATATGAGCTTAAGAGTAAATGTTCCCTCTGTGCTTTACATCCAAATACCTCGAGATATATCAAAAAGTTGCCGTGTGATATTTCGAGTGGGGGAACGTTGGACAGCATCGCGAGCGGCAGGATTAATCCGTGACATTTTATGAAGTAGGCAGAACTCTGCGGTGCACAGAATGTGTTCGAAGCCGTCTCCAAAAAGCGGTAAATACTGTTATCTCTCTTTTACACAACAGATGGAACACGATGCAGCTTAATGGAGCACTTCTTCTGCCATCTTGCTGATGAGTTCTGGACGTGATTATGCAATTGGCACGGGGGAGGGGGGGGGGTGCAGGAACAGAGCAACTACAGTTACTGCGTGCAAACAAATGGGAGATTACTCCAGGTCTGCAGAGGCTTCCATTCAGGAGAAATTAGGGGAGCATTGTGTTCGAAGCATGCTGGGCGCGGTGCTTTGATAAGTTTGCTGAGCTCTTATCCCGTGAGAATATCTCTGCTGCTGTGACAAGTCCTCATTCAGCCACTGGGAGAAGCTGGAGAAACATCCTAAACCAAAACAAGGACTAGCCTTTACTTGCTAGAGTTTGAAACCCAGAATGAGTTTTCTGGGTTGAATGTATGAACTTGCGATATGAATATACACTTACTTTGTTTATTGAATCTGCTCGTTGTTTCCTCAATCGATCGATTACCTGTGGAAAGAATGTCCCTCATAACGTCAAAAAGCCCAATGTTATGTCCTTAAATTCCTCTTTTTGTCAGACATCATTAATCGATGGAGGGGGGGGGGTGCAGGGCGTGGTGCTTTGATACGTTTTACTGAGCTCTTATCCCATGAGAATATATCTCTGCTGTGACAAGCTTCATTGAGAAACAGGAGAAATATCTATCTATCTATATTAACGCAAAATAAGAGAGAAGCAGGAGAGGGACATCTCTTCAGCTGAATACTAATGAAGGGCTTCCAGGTATGGAAACCACTCGGGTGGCAGCTGTTATTTACATTTACTTGAAATCACTGCTTCCCTACAGCATTAGAGTACGGTGGCCGACAGGTGCAAACACGCCACAACGACCCAAAACACTAACATTAGGAGAAACTAGTCGAGCTTCAGAAGCAAATGTAACAACATAAATGTGACCTGCTCTATCGAAATCAGTCGCATTGACCCGAAGACACATTTTGAGATGTATACACTGTTGGAAAGAGGAGATTCCTAGCTTTCCGATTATATCAGGATTGTTGTTGTACTCCAAATATTAAGCAAAAATATGTCACATTATATAATGACTGTCACAGAGTCATCATTTTGAGAAAAAGGCCTTCAAAGTTTCCTCTTCTCTGGAATCCATCGATCTGATTGGTTATTAGCAAATGATCAAAATAGTCTGGAGGGAAAATATTTTAGTTTGGATTACTGGTCTGGGGGAAGCTTGCGAGTGTGTGTGTGTGTGTGTGTGTGTGTGTGTGTGTGTGTGTGTTTGTGTATTTTTGTGTTTGTGTTGGTTTCCCGGGAAACACTCACGAGAAACACCGGCTGTTGTTATGCCTGCTGTGACGTTAAGTTACTCCGTTCTCCGCTTGTAATTATGCCGTTACAAGCTTCAAAGTTGTATTTATCATCTGAATTTGCCAAAACAAGTTTAATATTCTGAAAGCCAAGACTTTGTTTATTTGAAATCAGATGAAAACAACCCGCCGTGTTATCTATGATTACTATACGCCTTACATTCATAATGTCAGCCGGAGGGAGGGGGGGCGGCGCTGCAGAACAGCAGAGTGCGAGTGAGAGCTGTCATCTTTCCTTTACAAGCTTCAAACATGTATTTATTGTGTGATTTTGGAAATAAAAGTTTCATATTCTGAAAGCCAAGACTTTGTTTATTTAAAATCAAACAAAACACCCGAACCCCGAAAAACTATTTTTTAACGCAAATCCACGTTTATTTTGAAATTAGCCGTTACGACTTCCGACTGATTTCCATAGAGCGGGTCACATATGTGCAAAAAACACCTGAAGAAACATCTTCGCCAACTTCACAAAACATTTGCGGCGTTTACTAAAAGAAGCTCAAAACACAACTGAAACCAGGCGACACTAAAAAGTGACGCACACAGGTGGGTCCGGAGCGCTTGGTGACGTTCAGGATTATCAAATTGGACAACTTTGTTTTGTCATTATATTTTAAATGACTTGGTTAGCTACGTTTAGAAAGCTAGCTTAAAGCACATCTGTAGTTATATCAGAAGGAATCATGCTGTGTGCGTCACTTTTTAGTGTCCCCTGGTTTCTGTTAGTGCTGTGCATGTGTTGCAAAGTTGGTGAAGATGTTTTTTAATTTGCATATGTTTTGGCACATTTGTGTTTTTATAGATGCATTGTGTTTTTGGCCGTGTTGACCCCTGTTGGCCACCGTACTTCAGGGCACAAAGGCTTAAAAAAACACTTATTTTGGAAACATTTCGAAACATTTGAAGGGATTACTTTCCTAATGTATTCTAGAGAAGAACCGATTCTCCTTAAAGAGCTCTTACAAATCGTTTGGGAAACATGGAGACATTGAAGAGGATATTTCTCTACTGTTCCCGGGTATACTTTTTGAATATGTGTTGCTTCTTCTGATTAAACTCTCCCTTTTTTAAATAAATGAAAAAGTGTTTCAGCAAAATTAAAAAGTGTGTTACATTTGGCCTTATGTTTAATTAATTTATGCAACCTCTTAATTCCACTCCCACATCAAGCAGAATGTGGAATTACTATAACGATTATCCCAGCTGTTACCATTGAAACAGATTTCCCAGTATAATAACTATCTACTGGGGGAAGTTATGTAAATAATAACATATTTAAAATGCAGCACATGGATTCTGTTTGTTCTGTGTGAGGAAGCCGAGCTGCGTGTTTCAGGACCTCTGGCCCAGGTTGGATGTTTTAACCTACGCTCCGTATCAAGAACTGCTTTTTAATTGGATATTCCAGCACCATGTTTGCATTAAATTAAAGAGGCCCTATTGTGCTTTCCTGAAGTGTGTTATATTGGTCGTTGTGCATGTAAAGACTCCACTGCCCCTGAAATGCCTCCATTGGACTCCTTTGTTAACTTCAGTAAAATAGTGACATCACTATGTAGCACTCACTCGTCTATTTGCTAGCGCTCCGACAAATTGTACGTGATAGGCTAAGGGGCAGGACATCTCTAAGCGGTTGACCAATCACAACGAACAGAGCTCTAACCAATCAGAGCAGACTGGGCTCTGGTTTCAGACAGAGGGTGAAAAGAGGTGCTGCAGCACAGGCAGTATGAGGAAAAATAAAGAGCTTTTTGAACATTAAAGCATGGAGACATGTCCCAGTAGAGACACTACATACTGATATACACCTGAACATCAGCAGGAGAGGACTCTTTAAAGTAGAGACACTACATACTGAT
>CALSBW010029404.1:0-27030 GCA_943590975.1 Lindbergichthys nudifrons | reverse complement strand
ATACACCTGAACATCAGCAGGAGAGGACTCTTTAAAGTAGAGACACTCCATACTGATATACACCTGAACATCCGCAGGAGAGGACTCTTTAAAAAAGGCAGTATTTTTTTACCCTTTCCTACAAAAAGCTTTAGACGACATTACTGAATCGGGGCTAAACAGTGCATTTGTTGGGGATTATTTTCAGCCACGGATTAATACATATTTGGCGCACTAGTGAGTATTTACAGCAGCAGTGTATTAAAGGTCAGATTAAAATAAACTGCTGTGTGTATGTGTGTGTGTGTGTGTGTGTGTGTGTGTGTGTTCATGGTATTGAAGGAACATGTCACCCAGTGTAGCTCATTGATTTTGTTTTCGGACAATAATGAATATCCATTGGAAGGAGATACAGCTGATGCTTGTTAGTAGATCAATTCATTTTTTCTTTTACAAAAAGTAAATGGAATGTCTTCAAACTTAACATATTATGAACACATACTATATTCTGATGCTCAGTGATGTTTAGATGCACTTTCTTTCAATGCACAGCGCCTGACAGATATTTACATAACGCCAGTCTCTGCAGAGCCTTAGCTTTTCATTAGCCAGCTCATTCATTAGTGACGGATCAGAAGTACCACAGCTCAATTCTTTGCTGTCATATGTAATGCATCTCTGGAAAAGATGAGTGTAATTACAGCGAGCGTGCAGTCCACACAGTCGATGCCTCGTGAGCAGCCGTGTCGATGTGAGGGGAACGGATAGAAATCAACTTTATAGATCTGTGGTTCACGAGCGCTCACCTCTCCACCCGAGGCCCGAGGTTTTAATTGCTGTCTGACCAGGCGTGATTGTGTGTGAAGATGGGCCGCGTTGATATGAGAAACATTGAGGGGGGAAAGGACTGGTTTTCTTTCCCTGTGGTTGTTGTATTGACAGCCTCTCATCCTGGAGGAGCTGATAAGAACACAGGAGACACACCGAGGAGTGGATTGCATTTCAGGAGCCGGGAATCACAGTGTTTCTTTTTTTTTCGGGCTGTAGTGAGCCTTAAAGGTCTCGCACTGACAGTCATTTTCGACGTCTATGAGGAGTGAAGATCCAAAGTGGAAATCTCACAGTATAGAGTGGTGTAGTGATGACATGTTTGTGTAGGCCGACCCTGAAGTTAGCATCGTAAGAAAGACCCTTGACAAAAAGAGAAGCGGTTTTGCCGTTGGAAAAAATGAAATCTGTACCAAACACAGATGAATGATACTAACATGGTTTGTTCAGCAAGATAGTCTCCACATATTAAGACCATTTTGTTATTTTTGAGGCGTATAAATGCAATCTTAAATAGTAAAAAGCTAACTATAAACGGCTACATCTCGGTCTCATGGATGCGCTTGACCACCGCTAAGCTAACGGCGGCTAATGTCGGGCGTGATGACGTTTATTCTTCTCATCAATCAATCAATCAATCAATGTTTATTTATATAGCCCAATATCACACATTTGACATTTGTCTCAGTGGACTTTACAGTTTGTACAGAATATCAATACGACACTTCTCATTTAGTCACTTGGAAGCAACGGCTGTTCTTAAATTCACCAGTGTCGTATTACCGACATTTTTTATGGGAACATCTTTCAGTTTGTGTTATCCACAGACTATCAGGCATCTAACCAAAAACACATTCAAATAGCACTGACTTTGAGATGAGGGAACCAGATGAGGGAAATTGCAAAATCATTACTGGATTTTAGGACTCATTCCTGTATCCTATTACTGCTGCAGCTGATGGAGAAAAGGCCGGTGCAGGTGGCATTTAACCTTAACATAAATGAAACGGCTGCATGCACGAGGAGTGTTGGATTCCCAATCAATGAGGGAGAGAGCATTGATTTTCAAAACAAAACACAAACACAGGGGAATGCGCCGCATGCTTTCTACTGAAACATCTGCTCACACACATTCAGACGGAGACAAAGCACTGTTAATATTTTAGTCAGGCTGTCATTAGCGTTTCAAATTACATTACATTACATTTAGCTGACGCTTTTATTCAAAGCGACTTACAATAAGTGCATTCGACCAAGAAGATACAAACTTGAAGAAAACAGAATCATATAAGTACATCAGGTTTCATAGAGCCAACACATTTCAAGTGCTACTCAACTGACTTTAGATAAGCCAGTCCTTTGTTAGTATATAAGTGCTTTGGTAGTCATTCTATCGCTCGAAGTGAAGTGGAAAGAGATGAGTTTTCAGTCTGTGCCGGAAGATGTGTGAGCTTTCTGCTGTCCTGATGTCAATGGGGAGCTCATTCCACCATTTTGGAGCCAGGATAGCAAACCCACGTGTTTCTGCTGATGGGAACTTGGGTCCCCCTCGCAGTGAGGGTGCAGCGAGCCGTTTGGCTGATGCAGAGCGGAGTGCACGTGCTGGGGTGTACAGTTTAACCGTGTCCTGGATGTAGGAAGGGCCAGATCCATTCACAGCATGGCACGCTAGCACCAGTGTCTTGAAGTGGATTCTAGCAGTTACTGGAAGCCAGTGAACAAATGAACTTCATTAATAATAAATCGCTGCATTACGTACTTTTTCTTATTTTAATTTGGCCATGTTTATGCCAACATATAACACATATTCAGTGGTTAAAGTTGTGATCGATGAGTCTCTGAAACATGTTTTTGGAACATCAATAGACACAAATCTAATGCCGCGATGATACGTTGAACAACAGAAAAATAATCGTAATCTCTTTATCTGTTTTCAGCTTCTCAAATATGCAGACTTCCAGTGTTTATCATATCAAAGTAAGCACCTTTTTTAGGTTTATGAAGAATATACTTAAACAAACTAATTTAGAATATAATAGTCAGTTGCTGCCGTTCATAAAACTCAAAGATACATGAGGTTGGAAACAGAATAAATCAGATACCAAACAATTTTGAAAATATGAGACAAAATGCAAAGAAAATGCGTTTTTTTTTGTAGATCCATTCAAGAAGGATCCTCCAGCATCACACAGCCGATCAATATATGATGTGAAACAAAAGCCAAATATAATATCACACTAATTTCCAAATGTAACCCTTGTGTAAAATGACTTCCCTCCAAGCGCTTGACTTACTGCTCCCTTCACTCCCTAACATATTGCTTTAGAGGCGGGCGATCTACAGTGAGGACAAATTGCTCTATATGTGACATATATATATCTCACCGTCAGAAGTGCCTTTCCCCCACTGAGATCCTCGGGTCGCCCAGCGAGAGATAACTGTGGCCCCCGTTGAGAGGGAACAGCCTAAATACAGGAGCCCCCCCACCTCCTATCATCGTTTAAAGCCCCCTCCTTCACTTAAAGTGCTAATCCTTGACTCCTTCTTATCATGATAGACTGTAAACTGATTCACAATATGTGGGGGTTAGGGTTAGGGTTTAACATTAGGATCTAATTCATTCACTTCTTCTTCTGTGGTGCTTTACCCACAATTGTATCTCCACTGTCAAAGCTTTCTTTATAGTAAGATTGGTTAAACATGGTTGATTTTGAAACATGATATTTATTTATTTACATGTCTCATTATCATTAACTCTATCAAGCATACATTTTTGTTAACGTTACATTTCATAAAATTGACACTATCCAAATCCAATGAGTTGAATCAACCATGTACATAAAACTAAAAAAGCAAGAATACTGAAAGTACGTTAGCTTTCAATAAGCAACATTATTGTTATTGCAAATTCTGTTGTGATTCAGTTCTGGACAGAAGTAAGTCTTATATTTGTTGTATTGGCCAAGGTGCAGTCAAACAAGTTCATTGGTTGTGGTTTGTCGTCTAGATTATGGAAAAATACTTGGCATTGTGTCATTCATCGAGTACTTCCTACACAAAAAGAATACGAATAAGAATTAATAATAATTAACATTTTTGATATTATACACATTGGAGAATTTGCATGCCAACAACAATCTCAATCACACATTCAAAGAGCAATATTTGTCTCCAATGTGCTGACCGACCACTTTCCCCTCTCTCTACCTCTCTGTATAATCCAGTCTACCTACAGCTCTCTCCACATAGCACAAATAACCCCCTGGCAGTCGGTAGTGACTGCCTCATTATCATATTTATTTAAAGTATCCTATGACCCATTTTATTCCAACATGGGTTCCTCTCGTCATGATTGAGTTGTCCCATATTTTACGGTACTCTCCGGAGATGTTGCTGTGCATAATGGGAACATTTCTGTTAAACATAGTCCTGTCCTTGTCGTTAAAATGAAACCAGTAACACTTCCTACCCGAGCATTGTCTCAGGGTTCAGTTACTGCATTTATTACAGATGCATTGACCACTAAATATGGAGATCTTTCTTTGTTGGGAATCCAAGTCCGGCGATCAATGATCCATCATGTAAGCAATACGAGATGAAATGCGCAATATGCTTGCCTATAAAGAAAATCTGGTGAAATGAAGGGTGTGTGGTGCAGCCATTTGTAACGCCACCACTCTAATGGACCACATGATATGAATGCTCATGATTGCACCAATAATCCAAGGAGAGATATGTCTGATTTGACATCACCGAGAGCTTTAATGGCCAAATCTGTCACTGACTGTTTCGCTCTCTGGACACTGACCTGCAGCTGCTAATGGAAGATTAATAACAGGTTAGCGGTCCGTCTGTGATCGGGAGTTATCGAATGGTTTCTCCTTTGGATACGTTTCTCGAGACTTGGCCACGTCTGCGTCGTATTGATCGACCGCTTGCAAATTTATGGTTATGTTTCTTCAATCTGCACAACCATTGTTGACTTCCTGGGTCTCAACTCTATCCGTCCCTCGGTCCCTCGGGGTTTGAATCGTCCCTTTTTAGTGACAATCAGCGCTGTTACGTTATCCGTATAAATGATCATGACCTTCTCAATGCTTTACATTCAGGATATGTTTATTGATGCTCTCTGGTGCTTTAAATACTCTACATGCTGATATGATGTCTGCATGGGGGGAAGCAGATCATTGGTTTTCTGTTTCAGACGATTCAGACGAATTTGAGTTGGGGTGATGACTTTCTTAAAGGACTTTAGAAACCAAAGCCATGGTGATTTGCTTTGAAAACCTAGACTAACCCAATGGCCAAACTTTAGCCTCAAATTGATTTAACCTCAGCTCCAGCTTTTATCTTCAGATTTAGCTCCCCACCCCCACATAGCGCTGTCTCGTTGAGCTTCATTGTGCGGGGTTTCATTACCTCTGCTTTGGTCAAATGGCTGGGAGCTCTGGACTGATATTTCAACTGAGACATAATTAATGAGATGTGCATGTCTGCTTCTCTTTCCTCTCAGCGGAGCAGTGTTAGACGTCTGCTGGGGAGAAGTGTAGGAGCTAAGGGTGGTGGGAGGAGAAGTGTTGCTGCTGCTACCGTTAAAACCGTTAACAAGCAATTGAAAGTGTTTGCTATAAGGGAATTGGCATTGACTTGGAATTGGCAGCTCTCTGACCCTGGTTTTAACTTAACAAAGTCCATCTTGTAGATCTCCTTTCTTAAATCCAATCATGAGTCCATGGCTCTTGAACCAGAGGAACAGAGCCTTACACACCTTTTTAAGCAGAAATACCATACATTCACTAGTTCATACTTTTCAAATCTGATTTAGTCTTTTTTATGTTTTCTGAAGTTTAATTTGATTTGGACCAATTTGTGAATGAGCAGCTTTGCTATTTTCCAAACTGTCATGGACAAATCAATCATTCTTTAAGAGGCACACAATACTAATATGAACCTGAGAATAAGCATTATATATCCTCTCTAAGCTGAAGAAGATATACCGTTCCTCTTTGTTTTCTCGTTCCAGAGCATTGAAACTGATTAAGCGTCGTTTTAATGAGGCACCTTTTCTCCTCATATGTTCAATGTTTTGCAGTCAAAGGTGTGAATGTGTAAAAGTTGAATCACTCCATAGAGATAAACCGAGTCAGAAATAGCAGAGGTCACACACAGAGTCGTTTTCCATCAATTTAAACCCTGCTGCTTACAAATCGTATCGGAGAGCACGAGCGAAATACATTTTTTGACACTTATATCCAGGATAGGGTTTTTGTTGTCTCCGAGCTGCTTTGCTTATGTCGTTTCTGTTTTAAAAAGCTCCGGAAAGCATCGCAGTAAACACAACCAAAGCTTCTTGAGCACAATAAAGAAAGCCCTGTGGCACTGCTCCAATCACCAGGAAATGTTTTTGCATAACAATGTGTAATGATGGCTTTAACCCGGCAGAACATCGGCTCTCGATCGCCAAGAAACTTTTTTACCTGCTTGACATCGTGTCGAAAACTCAGAATAAATAATAATAATTCAACTTCTTTGTTCGATCTAAAGGTAACTAGCTTTTATTCTTACTGCTATTAAGGTGTGTTCATTATGTTTCTGAATGAGTAAGAGGATAGAGAGGTTATATTGAATTCAAATAGAAAATCAAATCAAAATGTATTATAGCCCCAAATCACAAGAAATGCCTCAAAGGGCAAAGCAAACAAAATACAAACGTCATAGCATGAGAATTATAAAAACATTATACAACATTATACATCAACATAAGTATTGCCGTGGGATAAAAGCATGTGACTGAAGTGATGCTAATGTAGATGGAAACTATGATGGAGATTAGTTTACAAGGAAGACAGATGCGAAGAGATGGGTTTTGAGTTTGCTTTTAAAGGAGTCAACGGAAATAGCTTCACAGATCTGAATTGATCTTTAGAGAATAATTTCAAGAGTATTTTAGAAAGTGATTTTACGAGACAATAGTGTGTTTATAAAGTAAAGTTATCTTGATCCATGTTTAACTTTCCAGCAGCTCCAAGGATACCAAAATGTCGCTGACCTTTAGTTGCTGAAACTCCATCCCATTATCACCTTCCCACTAGGGATGCTCCGATCGATCGGTCACCGATCGATATCGGCCGATACTCACTCTCTACCGATCGATCGGTGCTCTCTAAACATGCCGATCGCGAGGGCCGATCGCATGACGTAAAATACATGACACTTTTCTCTGTGCGCGGCAAAACAAGCTCGCCAAAATGGCTTCACTGGTCTGGCATTATTTTAAGGTGTCCGAAAAAGACAGTAAAATAGCGGCATGCAACGTGTGTGTGAAGAAGAAATCCTGCAGCTCCACCCGCTGTGACGGACCGGTGAGCGGAGCGAAACACACACTAAGAGTTAGACCTAACACACTTAGCTATTTGATCTACCTCTGGAACAAGCTACACTAGTTATAATTATGTTTATTCTTCACTGTCGGCCTCACATATTACTGGATCAGCGAGCTGCATGAGACGATACTGACGGGCTGTCAGGAGAGGGAGAGAGAGGGAGAGAGAGGGGGAGAGAGAGAGGGAGAGGGAGAGAGAGAGAGAGTGCGAGCGTTTCTCCCGTGGTATTATCCAAAGTGAATGTAAACTTGAATAATATACATAATTTGAATGTAATAATGAAGTAGATTGTTGTTTGTGGAAGCTCCAGTGAATGAGCATTAACTGAGTTTTAAACATCACTTTAAATGGAAGATTTAAAGTGATGTTTAAATCTTCCATTTAGGCCCCGCCCACTCGATCGGATCGGCGATCGGTATCGGCCGATACTGATTCCGGCGATCGGCCCCAAAATTGGCGATGGGAGCATCCCTACCTCCCACGGTTTGGCATGTATGAGTTTCAGCATTTCGCACCCGCGCTCTCACATTTAATGAACGGTTCTCTCTGCCAGATCTCATGCAAACACACTATCTATTATCCACCAGCACAACAACAGCCCGGATGTTCCAGTGCAGGGTTTTAAATATCCCATTAACCCTGTGAGGTGCAATTGAATGCAGAGCGGCTTTAACTCGGACCCCGACTGGGTGAACGTCCGGACAGAAGAGGACAGCTGCCTCCTTTATTTCCCAGCTAATGGTGTGCAGTGGGAGGTGATGAGACACAGGCTTCTGCCACAGAGTGAGAATGGATTCACTCAGATGACATAAAGCCACATCTCTCCCGTGTTGTACTGTCACCATGAAGAGTGTGCATTACCTTCAGGGGTCTGACATGAACAAAACTGTCCAAATCAACCCCACAAACATTATGCATTATATTAATGCACACTATTCTTGTTCTTATTTATTTCATTTAAGAATTGCCAGCTCTACAAAAGCTATCAACTTTCCATAACCATACCACAAACATAGTACTTTTATACAGTATACTGCACATCGTTTGTTGGTCTATCCAGATTTCATTTAATACTTTTCTAGATCTTAACTTATAATAGATTTTTATAATTGTTTGTATTTAATTTTTTGGTTGTTTTTCTTACGTGGGTAAATTGTTGTTTTGTTTTCAGAATATTGGACTGTTGGACAAATGTTTATTTTTGCCCATTGGAAATGATTGTAAATGCAGGCTAAACGTTGTCAGCAACCTAATCTGAGTATCATCATGTTAGTGTAACCTGATTACTTTCTGTTACTTTTAGATTACCTCAACATCAAATGCAAGCATCGAAATATAAATAAATAACAATAAGATGTGTTTTCTTAAGTGTATAATGTAAGACAACAAAACAATGTGACCTTCAAAAAGAAGAAACCAAGATATTTAGGGTCAAAAATTACTTTATTGATAGGAACACCTGCCTTTCAGCTTATACACCAACAATGAAACACATGAGCACATACTACAGTTTAAAAAAGCAGAAATACAATCTGAACTTCGGTAATGCTCCATTTTAGTTTAAAGGGGACCTATCATGCAAAATGCACTTTTGTACGTCTTTTCTACATGAATATGTGTCCCCGGTGTTCCAGGGAACTCACCAAGTGTCAGAAAACACAACCCTCTCTATTTTCCTCCATACCCAAATCTCTAAAAAAGGGGCTGCAACGGATCTGATAAAAACTGATCCAGATTTGAACACTGTCCTGACGTCAGGACGGTGGCGCTACGGCTATTGGGCCAACTCCACCAATCAGGAGGAGACAGCCACGGCCATTGCCGTTCGAAAGCGCTGGAGACGCTGTAGTACATATGCCAGGCCTGTAGGTGGTGCTGTTCTCACAGAATCTGCCCTTGCAAAAACAGAGCAATTTTTTTTCAAATTGAGCAAAATGAGGCATGGCTAAAATGCATGATCTGTTTGGTATTTTGAAAAAAAAAATATGCCTTATATAGGTATGGTCCTACACTATATTATTCAAATATAGCATGATAGGTCCACTTTAATATACACAGGTAAGCTCACACACACTATTTGATGAACATATAGGTTCACCTGCTGAATACAAACAGAACAAATGAACTAAAGAAAGTGGAAACCATAAAGCAGATTCAGGCAGTTCACACTTAAAGTATTGGCCTACAGAACATTACCAGCTAGCCTTAAAAAGCCACATTTCACCAAGTGTTTAAGATGCATACAATCTAGAAACACTAGCATTTATTCCAGCTTTTCCTCCCTTTTGAATTCATCCCACTGTTGTTGTTTTCCCTGCTCTGGTAGCTGAAGTGAAGTATGGTGCCAGTGGGTGACAACACACACACACACACACACACACACACACACACACACACACACACACACACACACACACACACACAGAAATATGGTTAACATGTTTCGTGTGACACTTCAATTTCCTCCGTGTCAATCAGAGCAGCTGCTGTATCTCTCTTATTGCTCTGCCAGACTGACAGCACATGATAGATGTAGTTCTCAGCTAGCTGCAGAAATGTGTAATTACATTGACGAGCGTGCAACTACATGCATATGTGAGACCTGCATTAACCCCCCTTAAATCCATCTTAAGTCGAATTGGTTAGGAGTGCTGAGAAGATTAAACATACCTATGCTTTTGTTTTTTCTCGAAACGGTAGAAATTGTAACACTGGCACCGAGACGTGATTTGGAAAAAGCTTTACCGATATATTTATTGACTTAGTTAATTTGTACAAACTCTGTGACGCCAAAACTAATAAATGACAAAGGTGTACTTACCTACAAAACCAAACTAAAGTTTTACAAAACAGCTCAGCTTTTCAGACATGCATAGAACGGAAATGGGTTCACTTCAGGCGGTTCTTTTTACCACAACAGGTGACAAATCTGGACCAAAAGAATATTTCAAATAAAGTGTGCCAAAGAGCAGCTCTTATGATCTATGTCAACCCATGCCTGGTTCTAAAACATCTTCTAAACCCCCCCCCCCCTCCAAAACGGATTGTGTTTACCGTAAATCCTGCACAATCTGGTGAGGGAGGTCATGGCTCCTGCTGTGGCTCCGGAGAGATGGTCATAAAAATGGCACGTGCCGAAGAGAGACAACCCCTCTGTTTCCTGGAGAACATTAGCTCTACCTGCCTCTTTTTTTATCCACAGGATCCCTGCAGCACTAAATGAAGCCGGGCATATTGTCCTCTTCCAGACAGCCAGGAGATGGAGCTTTGTTTCAAACTGTCTGCAGCTCTTTCGGCACAATTGGCCCAGATACTGATGCACAGAGCCGCTCATCATTCATACAGGACTTACCGCTCTTTTTGCTCTTTCAGAACAAGGGATTTCATTACGGTGAAGCCGTGGTCACCATATATCTACATATGGGAACACATTTTAGTTGGGCCTTGGGTCCCTTGAAAGGCGCTATACTATACAAGTTAAATCTGTTATTATTATTATTATATGAATGTCGTTATAAAGTCAGAATATGGCTTAAACATATATATTAATAATGAGGCTGTCAATAGTTCAAATCTTTGAAGCGTCAATCGTAACACTGCCATTACATTTCTAAATCATAATTTTGCATATTTTTTTGTTGTTAAGCCGTTATTTCTGCACATATTTGGAGTATGATTAAGCTTTCATTAGTAGTTTATTCTTTATTAAACAAGTAAAAACTGCATTGAATTAAAGTTGGGTGTAACGTTTTCCGAAATTCAATTTATTTATTTTATTTTTTTGAGGAATATCCTGCTTCTAGGATATAAATTGGCATATTTTATTCCAAAAATGCAATATTTCAAACTATTCTCTTCTCAATTAATTTAATATAATTGAAAATGTTGTTAAAATATATCTCAACTTTTTGTTTTAAGGCTGATGACGTGATCAAATGTGATAGCAGACATTTCCACCTTCCTTGGTTAACCTGCTTTAAATAAACAAAATAGAACACTTGAGTTGAAATCTGTTTAGTTTGAATTTAATAAGACATACCAAAGCCCCAATTAAAAAAAGGCAAGAGGTGAGTTCATGTTTATTTGAAGCCTCGCTCTTCTGCTGCTCGCTGAAAGAAGCCATCTGTCTGTTCGGAGTTAGCTAGTTAACCTCCGGGTTCAAACGAGCCGTACCTGCAGCTACAGTTTCTAGGCAACATCAGACATCCAGTGGTGAGAGGAAGCAGAGGAAGTAACTACAGAAAGATACACACACACACACACACACACACACACACACACACACACACACACACACACACACACACACACACACACACACACACACACACACACACACACACACACACACACACACACACACACACACACACACACACACACCACCTACAGTGTCGAGCTTCTGCAGAACACAGTAGTTTACCTGCCTGTTGAGAAAAATAGCAAATAAATACAAAAGCAGCTGCAACACAAGTCCTTCCTCTGGTCCTCATCTGCTGTTCTTGATGGTGTGTTCATCACTTTTTGGATGACTTTTAATCATTAATTGTTAATAACTTATGAGTTGTATGAATTGTTGAATAACTGATAATATCTGAAGGTCCATTATCAGTTTTTTTCTGGAACTTTGAACTCTATCAAATGGTCTTTTTTCGCCATATCGTTTGCTGAACTTTATTCATTTGGAATTAAAGATACCCTTTCCCTTTCCTGTAGTGTAATATTTAGGTTTTAGTGCATGTAAATGGTCTCCAAAGGCTAAAATCCCTGTGTTCCCTCCAGAGAGAGTTTCTCTCCCTGCCTGAAACGCCTCCATTTGACTCCTTTGTTGACTTCTGGATCATAGTGACATCACTATGTAACACTCACGCTCCTATTATCTAGCGCTCCAACACATTGTACGTGATAGGCTAAGGGGCGGGACATCTCTGAGCGGTTGATCAATCACATCAGAGCCGGCCAGCTAACCAATCAGAGCAGACCGGGCTCTGGTTTCAGACAGAGGGTGAAAAGGCAGTATGAGAACAATAAAGAGCGTTATGGAGACATGTCCCAGTAGAGACACAGAAAACGAACAAACAGCACGATAAGGCCCCTTTAGGTTCCAATGACCTTCACCTAGTCCAAATGCCCTCTCTACTGACAGGTAAATAATGCATGTAACCCTGCCTGTGATTCGCATCAGCTCCAAATGTCTTGTTTTTCCGTGGCCAATGCTTCACCTTTCCGTCCAATTCCATCCAAATAGATGCATCAGTTGTTCCGTTATCCAGCAGACAAACAAACCTGAATCTCCCTGGCTGATATGAATGGAAAGTCATTGTGTTATTTATTTATATTCCGACAAAAGTTATTTTTCCGCCATTTAAGTTTCCTGCTCCCGAAAGCATTGTTTTTTCGTCTCTGCACGTTGAGAGCGAACCTGACCATCTGCCTGCCAAACAGCTCTGCCTCTGAGAAATGTGTTTCCTAGAGAAACTCCAATCTGCAGAATGAATGCTGCTCCATAACACGGCTACACCTGGAGTATTTATGTGCATCTCTCTGGGGAGAAAGCTTTCAGAGGCGTGGAGGAGTTGGTTCAGCAGCTCAATCTTAACCTAAGGTGGCCTACACAAAGCAACACACCCACTCAAGTTACATTTGAATGTTTGCCAACGTGACTTAGTGAGACGGTGAAAAGAAGAAGAACGTGTGCTACCTTACGTTACTTCTTGTGTGCAGTGTGGGAACCAACAGAGAAAAGTACACTCCAGTGCGTTTGCTAATCATTTACTTGTTTCCCTCGAGAGTTTTCTTGGAAAATGTGTTAATTATCTTTCCCATAATGCATCTCCATCCAGTTATTACTTGTGAAAACAATCAACAGAAGCAGCTTGGAGAGGTATGAAGGCCGCATCATTTCATGTACGGCCATCACACACTGGAACATTCTTCCAGTTGAACTTAAAGCCTGTACTGACTTTAACTCTTTCTCTTATGGTGCCAAACAATTGATATTAAGCAACCAACATTAATTACACTGTGATCTGTGTTTTTCAATTATTATTATTATTATATTTTAACTGTACTATGTATTCTTTTATTGACCTGTACTTAAATCATGTTTTATAATTGTTTGTGTGATAGAGATTATGCAATGCTTTTAGTGTTGGTTGATTGTTATGTTACCTACCTAAGGACTGCATAATTCATCTCTTCTCTTTTCTGAGATGAATGTATTGGATGCACGGTCCTTGTATAAAATAAATACATAATAATAATACTAATGCATCGGCTCAAATCCATTGTGAGTTTTCTGCTCAGTTAAACAAAATAGTTACCTTACAGCTTTCTTTACCGTCCCTTCCTCGCTCAGTAACATCTTTCATTTCCTCCATCTTGATTTTGTTTGGGTGTAAAGTGAGCTGTGAGGACGCAGGTGTTGAGAAGCACAGTCTCATCCCCTCCGGTGCGTTGTTGATAATGACACTGGTCGAGCGCCATGAATAACTCTGTGAACTATTTTTCATTTCCTTAATCTCTGCCCACGGGTCAGTTCGGTAACACCGAGTCATTCTTTTCCATCAGCTCTCTTGCTACCTGATCACACATATCGCCTCCTATGGGGCAGGATAGAGAGAAGAAGACAAATCCACTTCTCAAACGCTTCGTAATTCAATATCTTTTAATAAAGTCAGTGAACGAATCTCCTTGTTAAGCCGCATGTCGGATGATTCATTCCAGATATTCGTGGCACTTCAATCCGGAGAGCACCTACCAGACCATGGAGGTATAAGTGACCCGAGCACAATGATATTCTTTTTAGTGCTTTCGGTACATTTCTTCAGCTCCATCTTCACACCTGGCTGGCTGGCTCGCCACTGTGCGTTTCTGCCGTGTATTCTTTCATAAAGTCCCAGGTTTGATGTTCTCCCCGCAGATCTAGTGAGTCTTTGGCAGTCTTTGGGCAGGTGAGTCAGCGAACAGGGATTCAGCCGTCCGACACTATCGCTCCTAAAGCAAGGCTAAGCACTTACAATTGATTTAATCACTTAGAATAGGAGCGGGATACAAAAGGAGCCTCTGTTCGTGTCTCCTCTTGCTTTTTTAAGAGCTTGGCCATGTAGAAAAGGTTAATCAGATATTAGGACCCACTGGAGACTGTGCTATCGCAGAAGCAGAGGGTTACTTTCCGAAAAGACTGCAGATTAAGTGAATCAATAATGCCATTCGCTGGGTCACATCTCACCATAACAGGTTCTTTTAGCCTTGACATTCAAGTGAAATGTGTCCACAATTAAAGTAAAGGTGACTGTGAACATGGATGATAAGGTGTCGGATGTTATGGACATGATAAAGAACAACAGATGATCATGTGACAAAGAAAGGGATCTCTAGGAAATGTTGCTTACATTATTGTATTGGTTTACTGATAAGAGTGTTTTAAAATAACCCTCCTTGGCTAACAGGGAGCTTTACAAAGACCAACTTCGGTTTTGACTTTCACTAATCTAATGTTAGCATTTACAGGCTGCTGTTCCTAAGAAACGTTGTCAAATCTCACCTGTCATCACCGGACCAACACTGTTAGCAAATAGCTGGTGAACACACACTTATAACGTAGAGCATTACTAAAGAGAGGAAGAAGAGACACAAACATAGCTTAGAACAAATTCATTTAAGCTACAAGACCACATCATGATAACACATGATTTACCTTTGCCCAATACTAGTAGAGCTATAACTTATTTAGCATTTGTGCTCTCCATCTGTTCTGATGTTATTGTCTGATGACAGATAAAGAAATCCGGTCATTCAATGGTTGCAGTGTATTTTCTTTGCTATAATCTCATAGTCCCGTTTCCAGGCAGGTGTGAGCTCTAAAAACCCTCCACTTAAAACCTGGTCATCATCAAACTAATAGCTAATGGAAATACAAAAACATACATATTGCGAAGAGAGAATCCTAGCTAAAGAGATTAGAGTATTTTTAATGAACATGGTCTATTACAATTACATTCGTCATGTGATCTACGTACATTTTTTGTATCTACAGCCATACTTGTTTGATCCATGATTTGACAGCTGTTTTGCCTGGAGACATACTTTTAAGTGAATGTAAGGAATGAACAATTAGACATTGTATTTTATGTTCTAATATCTTATCCTTTTGTTGTAAAGAGACATTGTAAGCCTGTAAAAAGGGGTCACAGTTGCTCTTAACGCATTGTAATTTGTCACTCTGCCGTCCAGCTCTGGAAAACATCCAGACACGGCTGTGGGATTTCCTCGCACCAAAGCTTGATGAAGTAGTTTATAAAATGTCAAGGGCTCTACAGAGGACTCAGTTTGCAGCTGTGAAACACGAGGACAGCCCCTCGACATGGACACGATGAGATGAAATGTGAAAGTGCATGAGTGTGTTTTAGTAGCGAGGTTAATTTGCGCTACTTTGCCCTCGTGCATTCCCATTTCTCATTATTTATTTAGTCAGAGTACACTCTTAAGCAGCGTGACCTTTCAGCGCAGACCTTATTGAAGCGGCTTGTGTTGCTATCAGCTCTGAAACCTTTTATTATTACTAGAAGGGGCAGTGTTGACCCTCTGGTGTTGTTAACCTGTGAAGAACACTGGAAACAATGCTGCTCCAAAAACATGTACACGAACACTATGTTACACTGTTAGAGTTTACAATTGAGATTTCGTTTTTTGTCTGATATGAAATGAAATGCATTTCAGAGTAGAGTGACTTCTTTAAGTGTCCCTGGCTAGTTTGTGTATTCAAACTCTGCTATTTCAATTGTACATAATGTTTTCAGTACACATGCTTACTTTAACTTGTGTACATATTTTAATTCTATTGGTTTATTGTACAAAAAAGAATTGTATTAAGTAAACAAATCTGCCAATTAGACAAGAGAACATTTGCTTGGTAAGATTTCTTTAAATGAGATGGGATATTTAGATACATGAGATCTTGTAATTAGCTCAGATAACTTGCTTTGAACTATATTTTAGCAGAATTAGGACATTTCGTGTTACCAAACAATCCACACATGCTCAAAAGTGCTCTGGTCTCTGATGTTAGTTGGTGATTTTCCAATAAAAATGTAAAAACAAACGTTTAATCTGAAAATAAAATTCTTTGAAGAGTCTTTGACTAAAAGCAAGAGGCTTTATCTCACTGCTATATTACTTCTTACGTTATTAGGTGTTATATCAAATATAAAGACATATTCTCACTAGATATTAAACCAATTTAACTGGCAAGATTTCACGTTTTTGTATTGCACTCAGTCTGCACTGCATATGACAATAAGATATGTATGAAAACAATATGGGCTTCTTTCCCGGCAATTAGTCTTGACTTGAATCGATGAGCGGCTGGATTGTCTTGGTTTTTTCAGCATTGTTCTTGGCTCTCAGATAATATTGTATATAGCAGTCATCTCTGCGAAAATGATATCAGATTTGTTTAGAAAAATATCTCCTCCTGCTGCGGGCGGGGGTCTCTTGAATCCACTGCTTGTGGTGGAAATGCAGCCTCTCAGATTAAGTGGCTCGGCTGCATGTTCACCTCCATCTTTTGGAGACGTTTCAATGACGATACAGGCTGAGACATTGTTAAAAGAGGAGGGGTGCGGTGTCCGTTTACCCAGGAGAGCGTCGGTGTAATCCATCAGCCTTTTGCTAACCCCCCCCCCTCATCTCCTGCTGACTCCCCCCCGCGACTCCCTTTCTATCAACATCTCTCTTACTGTCATTCTCTGCCTCTCCAGACACTTGTGCAGCAACACTGTACTCTAAAAGCTTTATCATTTATCATCGTAGATCATCTGCAGCTGACCTGACCACTAACAACAGCACATAGAGAAGCAGTACAAATATTTAATGTTAAGTGATGTATACCAGGAGCTGGCTTTCTGTCGGCCTACATTCAGTTACAAGAAGGTATGAGGTGTGTGTTTTTCTTACTCAACAAATCGCTTGAGACAAAAAAACAGCAAGGCGTTAGTATGTCTCTCCATTTCGTTAGTCTCAAGTTGTCTGTCTTATTCTGTCTCTCATTCTCTGCATTATATACCAGGAGCTGGCTTTCTGTCGGCCTACATTCAGTTACAAGGAGGTGTGAGGTGTGTGTTCGGCTTCAATACAAATCATTTTTCTTATGGTCAACAAATCGCAGACAAAAAACCAACATGGCGTTAGTATGTCTCTCAGTTCCGTTAGTCTCAAGCAGTCTTTTCGTTATTTCCTATAGATCTTCATGAATACAAATATGTATATAGGGATAGTAATGTCAAAATATCAGAGATGTACGAGTTGAAATCAATTTATATTGCTTTGAAAACATCAACAAAGAAAACTGTATTTATTTAAGTTTCGCTAAACTACATTTTACAATAGTGTATTTTAACACATTTTGCCGTATTCTCATTTGAACGGAATAGAGCTTGAACGCCTCAAAATTCAAGTTCAATACCACTCTCATGTCCGTACATCTTTGCCATTATTTTTGACATAATGATTAGCTTAGCTTAGCATAAAAACTTTAAACGATTTTCGATGTCGATCTTTGAAAAAAATATATTTTCCAACTGGTACTCTACATCTGTTTTTATTTTACTGTCTCATCATTTAACATTACACATCCTGTCATTCAATGGTCAACAGTGTTGTTTATTTGCCATTAGCTACCATGGCTAGCTAGCAACAAAGAGGCTTACATACTGTACACATTAAAGTCATATTTGAATACTTGACGATTTTAAATTAGAGCTCCTAAAGGTAATTCTCCATATCTTCACGCAAATGAAAAAAGCCAAAGCAAGAATAAATGAAGCTTCTGAAGTACAGTAATTAGCGAGAATGTAATTCCACTCTTGAATTAAAGATTCATGGGTTCAATGTTTCCTAATATGCTACCGCCGATTAATCCCCCACCCCGAATGTAATCTCTTTGATTTCCTGTCGCCGGTGAAAGCCCACCGACTCGACTCTTTCTGCTAATTTTAGCCCCCGTGTGCCATTCTTAGTCGCCTCAGATTCAAAGTGAAAGGTGCCCAGAAAAGTAAAAGTGAACAATGCTTTCAGTGTTCGAGGTTGGAAATAAGAGAGCAGCGGGTATCAATTTTCTTGTCCATTCAAGGGTATCATTTGCTGTAACTCTATGCCGCCATGGGACACTGAGTAGGCGCTGAAGTCCTGTTTGGCTGCTGTGTATGAGTCTGAAATGTCTTCATACTGTAAAGAATAATAACATGTCCACCTATTAGGACACATGTAACTGTACTTAGGCGATTTGAAACTTCTTACAAAAGCTTCATTTTGAATAATCCGCGGCTGCTTCCTTCATTGAGGTCATCTCTCCTCCAGACGAATGATACGGCATGAAAAAAATCTCCCATACAAGTCTACTTATTATGAAGAAATATGAGGGCCGAGAGAAATGATCGCACTAGCTGTATTAATATTTGATCAGTGTAAAATCATTTTAATCTCCTTTTGTAATTAAACTTTTGACAGTCATGTAATGGAGGTTTCTGCAAAAGGAATGTGGAAAATATCACATAACCATTTAATTAGTTCCCAAACTCATTAAAGTATTTCTGCATATACATTGGCGTATCAATCTGATGATCATTTATATGAGAATGACACAGGGGGTCATTTCAAACAGATCAAAGACGAATGTTTGGCTGTCATCACGTGTCAGACTTGAAGAATTAAGCTAAGTATTAACTGTAATTGCTTATCCATCAATTTAAAGCAAAAATAAACACATGATGCAAATGCATTTACAAGCTTCCCTTCTTGCTCTGCTCTGAGTTTTCTTGCAGTCTCAGTAGGGACGACCTGTCACAGTGCAACAGGAAAATAAATGGAATCAATTCAACAAACAGTTGTTAGTTTTCCCTTCCCCTGCGGAGTCGAGTTCACGGCCGGAACATTTTCTTTCAGCGTGCGTCTGTAAACCGCGAGCTGGAGGTTTGTCCCGCTGTGTATCTTACAGTTCAGATCATGACATCTCCCGCATTACAGTTATGACATTTTTACATTTCCAGCCAATGCATTGTGACTTACTCAAGTGCTACCTCCGAATAAACTCCCTAGATATTGGAAGGAAACAAAAGTCACGAAGCAACCGAAAGTAAAAAAGCACAAAGCATTGGCCTTGTGACTGCACAAGGATGTGAGTGCAAAGTGAAGAAGGGAATACAATAAGGAAGGATAGAGTGGATTTTCCCCCTCATAGGGTGCTTTTCATCCGTGCAAAACAGTATGGAGTCACTCTTCCCTCTTCAGAGTCCTATGAGACTCATTAGGACCTCCCTCATAACGATAAAACCCGCCGTGGTCTGCTGCAAGACTGCTCTCTTTTTAGGCCTCCTTCTTTAACATGTTTGTGTCCTGCTTAATCAATACATCTGATCGTATAGGTTTGAATGATCTCACATTTTGCTGCTATTCTCTGCACAAAGATACATAAGGCTGAGTACTTTTCTTGTTTGGAGCAATTATGAATCCGTTACAACCCATTACATGAAGGATGCTCTTATCTTTAATGGGACTAAATGTTGCAAGGCACACTGAGGATTATGAGCAGGCAGAGGAGAGTTAAGAGCAGTGCTTATAGCTGCTGTCATTGAGACTTAAGTGGCCATTATTTTGAGTTGGTCAGCAATTCCCCAACGCTAATTCGGAAACCCCTGATTAAAGGCATCTGCAACTTTTTAGCATCAAATTGACCGTGCAGAGTGCCCTCTTCTAGACATCTGCACCATTATACTTTAAAGTGAGACAATGAGGCGAGTCAAGATACCTAAATTCATCACTTCTTCACTAAAGTGAGTATTTAGCAGCTGTGAGATACAGTAGTAGCAGCCAGATTTAGCTCATGAAGGTGAGTGAACTGACTGATGATAGGAAAGGGGCTTCAATACTTCCTTTATAATGTCCTTTAGCTAAGGATACTTCCTTTATACCCTCCTTTAGGATACACTGGACCATCATGTGGGAAAGGAGAACAAACGTTGTCCCTTAAAACCTTGCGACCGCAACGTTTAACGTGACATCACTTTCTGCCGTTCTCGGAAACAACCGATCGTGACCGACATAACGTAGAGCAGTGGTTCTCAACTGGTCAGGCCTCGGGACCCACTTTTTACTTGGTCAATACATCGCGACCCAACATTTTGAAGCACTCAAATCTATTCAACAAAAAATCGTGCTGTAATATATACGCTTTTGAGCATACAATATTAATAAAAGTGAAGTACAGTGCATATATCCCTTATATCCCTTCACAGAACTAAAGTATGCTTTTAAAAAAGGTTTAGTGAGATGATGGAATCAAAGCTGAACTATATAAAAAGGCACACGTGCTGAAACCCAACCCCAGCAGGGGGGTCTGGGGGATTCTCCCCCAGGAGATTTTTAGAAATACTAACATAAACTACGCATTCTGGTACACTCTTGGTTGTGATCACTCTCTTTTGGGTCGCGACCCACCAGTTGAGAACCACTGACGTAGATCATGTTAGTTACCGGTGTCTATTAAGCATTTTTCAATTTATGCCATAACTTGCCAAATGTTTTCAACTTTAAGCCATGATCAAATGTAGTCAACATTTTAAGAGGTTTGCTGAGTTGCGATTAAATGTTTTCTAAAGTGATCACGAATCACATGACTTTAAATGCAAAAATACATATTGTGAGAGTTCTGGTAATCAGTTAAAAAAACGGTCAAAAAAGTATAATCCACAAAAACTCCACTGATGATGCCCTTTTTATAAAATCATTTACCCAGAATGCATTTTCCTCCTCCATGTTTTTCCATAACGTCACAGCAAGCAGTATTTCATAATGGTGTCCGACCTGAGGCGGTGAATTTTCCCATTTGAACACGTTTTTATGATTCAATCCGACACCACATGAAGCACTAGACTTTCCCTACCTGGTCAAATCCAGAGTTGTTTAATTGTGTGGGTGAAGAACCCCAGCTTGAGACCCTAATTGAGTTTTTTTAACAAGAAAAACTATGTTCATACACTGAGTTGTACCCCTTTTGAAGAGTATCTTAAAAGTCACATGTTTTAATTGGTAAAAAGCCAATTTATGTGACATTTCAGTCATGTTACTCAAACACTGGAATGAATCTAAAATGTTTGCCACCTCTTTATTGAACAGTGTGAACAATGATGTGAAAAGGATCTTCCGTTAATCACATGTGTCCCTTTGAGAAACTGTGAGCAATGAGCAACCTGTAATCGAGCCAATTGGATTAGAAGCACAGATTACGGCACGATGTGATCAAACTCAACCGCGTCACTTTT
Organism: Lindbergichthys nudifrons; assembly: GCA_943590975.1. Taxonomy (NCBI): domain Eukaryota; kingdom Metazoa; phylum Chordata; class Actinopteri; order Perciformes; family Nototheniidae; genus Lindbergichthys; species Lindbergichthys nudifrons. The sequence goes on along the minus strand of CALSBW010029404.1, from coordinate 5,522 downwards.
TATTCCCAAATACAAAACTGTCAGATCATCTCTGGTGATAAAACAGCAGAGGATGTATTAGCAGAGCTGATCCAAACAGTCGCTGCCAGCCCTTCGCCAGCGATGCCAAACAACGAAACAAGTGTATCTCCGCTGAAAAACATCAAGTGCTTTACTCATTTAGCAATATTGATCTTTTTGTTCTCGTATTGTTTGAAGCTCACGACCACGAGAAGATGACAAACGGCAATGTAATTGATTTGGCTCAGTTCGCATCGGGGGTGAATTCAGAGGACGAGCGATGCGAGAGACCGCGGAAAATATGACCAAATAATAATATCATAGCAATCCTTGAACTCTCCTCTAATGCTCGATGTCTGGGTGTGGAAATGCATTCCTCTGTTTACCAGAATCGGAGAGCTTTGAGGAGGCGCGATCAAGCATTCGTCTGCAGTTCTAATTGACACGCGATGAGTAATTGGGTAAAAAAAGGAAGGTGGTCTGGTCATTATCAATTCTGATGATTCAGTGTATTTTGATAACGCCGTCTGAGATGAGGCCCAGATAATGATGAACATTAAGCTGCACAGTTTTCATTCCCACCCTCAAAGCCCCACCCTTTCACAGCCTAATGACAGTTTTATGGGAGACTTCATTATGCAAAGGGCTGTCGAACAGATAAACATCAGCTTATGTTAATTCGGGGATAAAGTGGCCTCGCTGTGGTCCTTTTCGTGCTGATGTCCAGGTTTATCGTAGAGGTTGCATTGTGACGTGGATGGATGATTTATTGGTAATTAATACATGTTTAACATTATTTGTCCATCCACCCCATTGCTGATTTGTTGTCTGCAGACAGCCTAATGAAGAGAAAGCATTACAAGCTGCAGCGGCACTGCATTGCTTAACAAAGACAGTGATTCATCTGAGATGTAACCGGAGCATGGTTGTCTTGTAGTGTGAGTCCGATGTTTGGAGATCATCCTGGCGCTTTTATTAAGTATCAGGCAGTCATGTGGTCCACTTCTCGCGTAATGGACGCTCTTCCTTGACCGCAGACACATAAAAAAGACCCTGCAATTGCATTAAATTCTCATTACACGTGTTATTTATTCACTTAATGGTCATTCCTTCTTGTAAAGGCATTCCTCCTTTGTCAGCCTTATTTATGCCAGAGATTCACTTAGAATGAAAGGTGCTGTGGTTCACCCCGCATTAGTCTTGAGATATACTTGCTTTTTACCAATTTGTACGCATAGACGACCTTGTAAAACATAGGCATACTTGTTCATATCGAAGCATGGATATGTTCTGTGTATCTGTCACCAATGCCAGAAGTTCAGTGCTAAATCTCCCCCTGTCAAGGCCAGGGTATATATTATGTGTTCCCCATTTATTAAAGTCAGACGGTGTGTTTCCAAATGCTTTTATGTATATTTGGCAAACTCCATTGGTAACAGACTTGGCAAATAAATCATACTTTACATGAAGCATTTCAATTAAACACACACCAGAGTGTTTGGACAGAAACTCCGTATTTACTTTGCTAAAGACATTATGTGTTCAGTGTGTTTGTTTGTGTAAGATTACAGAGAAACAACTTCCTCAATTTCCTTTAAACCCGGTGGCATTTGCTTAAAAAAAGAAACCGAAAGTAAGTTGGAGCGGTTCCAAATTACGGCAAAAGTAAATTGGCGTTGATGGATGCCTGTGTCATGTTTTCAACATCGTTGTCAATCGCTTGACCAACGCTCTTTTAACCTTTCATTGCACCATCTTCTGCAATGGTCTAATTCAGGGGTAGCCAACACGGTGCCCGCGGGCACTTGGTCGCCCGCAGGGGCAACGTGAGTCGCCCGCGGGGCATGTTCTAAAAAATAGCTCGCAAAGCAAATCCAAAATGTATAAAATACACAAAAACAAAAAAGGAAATGTAATTAAAAGAATCTACCCTATGCATAAACCTAAATCATAGCAAACTCTATCTACTTACTACAACTCTATATCTATCTAACACCCCTCCTCCCCCCACCCCCACAATAAGTATCGACCAATCACGTTCTTGCTTGATTTGCGGGACCTGCGTTGCAGTCTGGAAGAAAAGCAATGTGGCACCTCCCCGCTGATTTCCCTTCTGGCAGAATCTCCACAACACATCAGCCCCATTGAGCAGCCTGTCATGCAGCCTCTACAACACATGAGGGGCAGAGTTTTACTCTGTGTGTTGCAACTTGCATATATATTTATTGCACTTGACGCACACACACGCATGGCGTAATTTCCACCTGGGACAGGGGGGAAATGTCCCCCGCTCTTTTCGAAATCCCGCTTGTGTCCCCCCACTTTACAAATATGTTTATTATTATTTTTTAACGCAAGCCATCATCGCCACGGAGGAGCACACAGCCTCTGTGAGCGAGCGAGACAGAGGGAGAGAGAGAGAGCGAGCGAGAGAGCTAGGGAAGGAGGGAGGGAGGGAGGGAGAGAGAGAGCGATCGAGAGAACTAGGGAGGGAGGGAGAGAGAGAGAGCTAGGGAGAGCACACCTTTATCTATTTAATATAGATGAAGTAAGAAATCATTCCAATGTGTATAAGACAGTAACACAAATCAATAAACAGTTTGAAAGGGGAGTGATTAGTAAAATAAGCATACATAAAAGGAAAGAATGCTGACTAGGTAACATAAGATAAGAATAAACCAGTTTAAATGATTTGTTATTGGTTGTGATCATATTCTAAAGATGTTTGGATTATTGAAAAGTATACAGCTCCCTTTCATCTGAGTGTTGAGAGCTGTTTCCATCAATTCATGTTGTGCTCAAAGTGCTCCAGATTGATGCTTTTCACTTCAACATTTAAAAACAATCTTCCCGGGGTGCATGCCCCTAGAGGAGGTGAGGACCCCCCTAGAGGAGGTGAGGTCCCCCCTAGAGGAGGTGAGGCCCGTCCACCCCCAAATAAAGCAGGTTAAAATAATTAAATTGCATACATGTTATTTGAGTAAACACTGAAAGCGGTCCCACAGACCCTAACAGCACACAGAGGTTAAAGGTCAGCATGTCATAATGTTAAAATGTGCTATATATATATACACTGCAAAAAAAACAAAAAAAGAGGAGTAAAAGTAGCCCCCGACTTGTTTTATTTTTTGAAAGTAGCCCTCACCCTAAAAAAGGTTGGTGACCCCTGGTCTAATTGAACCTTAAGCGTCCGACTTGTCTTAAAGAGGCCAGACTTGCCTCCACTTCCTGTGAGAGAATCCCTCTACGTTAGTCCCGTGATGTTTGCTTATCATTAGGATAGTAGAAGGGTGCACGTTGGCACATGTTCATGTAAAGACTTGCTCACAAAGTGCTCTCCACCTGCCAGAGGGTTTCTCCTCACGTATCCATCCTCATCCAGTAAACCCTGAGCAGCTGCATTACACGGTAATAAATGGAGGTTTTAAAGGATAAGGCATGAGCAGTAGGCGTCGTGTTACTGTATGTGGGATTACTTGAGGTCACAAGTCGGTTAAAGTGGAATTGTTTTGGAATCTAAGTTCCAAAAAAGAGTGAAAATTAGCAAGCCAACAATACACTTTATTATTTGGGAGCAAAGGTTAGTGCCTTCTCTCATACTAGTTTTAAATACATTGGCATTTATACTTTCAGTGAGCAGATCAAGGAGGAAGAGGCAGTGAGGTTGAGAAGAATCCAAAAGACATACAAATATATGTTTGTGTTGGCATCACTTTTTAGACATAACCCGACTACAGATCTTTATGAACAAAGTTACACATCATCACCAACTCTTACTTCACCTTTGATTTATTCGAGTTGTTGGCAACACGCTTTCGCTGAGCTAAAAACAATAACATGTCCAACATGGATATCATTTTCTTTTTAAATAACTGAATGCTGAGGTTGTAATTGAGCTTTTTCAGTAAACATGTCTTCACATCAACTCGAGACAGAAGTGTATTGATGATAAGTATGAAAGACTCATTGTATAACTTGTTGACTCTAAAGCTCCAAAGCAAATTTATACAAACACTGAGAACTGTAGCCTAAAAACAATATTAATATTGCAATGAGTATGAACCTCAAACATGCTATATAGGTTAATAATATTCCCCCATACATAATTCAAACATATTTCTCGTCATAAAATATTCTGTTTTTATACAAAAGATTAGAAACTGTTCAGACGTTTTCTGAAAGCAGCACGATGAAGCAATCTCTTGGTTTAACACTGGGGCTCATAGATCCATCGGAAACATCAAATACGAGGTGTTGAGAAAGGTCAGGACAAAATACCAAGGATGGAGCTAGTGAAAACACACCTATAGGAAAGCATGGTTTGCAAACATTTAAAAACAAATCAGCTTGGTAAATGCAGAAAGACGCAACTAAATGGTGTGGAGGCTTTTCTGCACTGAAGGTCCATTGAAATGTGCACCAAAAAGCAGTGCATTCACAATGGTGATGTAACTGAAAGGTCGCAACTAAATACTTCTTCAGAAAATAATAGATCAATGTGTCCTAGCCTAACAAAAACGCATGTACATGTCCTTCCTAAACTGTTATATAAATATCAAGATACTCAGCTCGGGTCACTTAAACATGCCCGAAATGAAAGCCTTTGCACTTCGAATAAAAACCCTGCCACCCAAGAGGATATTCAGGGAATTTTAACGTTCTTACACAACCATTTTTTAATTTCCGTCTGACCCCGAGGGAGACAAGAGCTTTCCCGTGATTTTTACAGTTGAAAAAATGTACTTTAGCTCCAACCATTACCACTGAGTTTGGCGGATTAAGATCATCTGAGAGTTTGACTTCCACAGAACGGAGCCTCTGACTGGCTGGATGTGTTTATGATGCTTCACAGGCCGGATGCTGAAATGAAAGAGGCACCACTCGAGGGCTTCTCTGTCTTAATCCGTGGACATTATCTCTACACTGTAAGCGGGTCTTGGCTCGTTACCCCGCAGTGGAGATCCAGGCTGGCAGGGTCTCAGGCAGAGAGGCAGAAAGGGAAGGGGAAGGAGGGAGGGCCCAGAATGTAATCTCCAGATTAGATGGCGAGACGAATTCCTGCTGCCAGCCTGACCTTGTCAAGGCAGTGGAGGAGCCAGAGTGAAATTGAGATTTCAGGACAGGAGCGAGTCGAGGAGTTTTTTTTCTTTCTAGCGTTAGCGTTTCTCTTTCAAGGGTCACAGCCTCGACACCATGATTCACGCTAAATGCGGGTGGTCACACATGATCTGTGTGTGTGGCAAACTGTTTCTGGCACCGACCGTATTGCCTGAAAACCTTGGCTGTCCGTCAAAGGACTGCAGTCTTTATGGGATGTGGCAAAACATTAAAACATGTCTAATGCAGTGGAGTTTGTCATGATTTATTGAGACTGGGATACGTTCACACATGTCAAGTTTCAAGGCTTTTATTGTCATGTGTGCATAGCTACAGTGTAGTTATATCAATAACAAGCTTAGACCACAGGCTCCTCCAACAGTGCAACACAACAAAACAGATCAAATAGTACAGGTAAAGAAAAT
>CALSBW010029403.1:158920-174684 GCA_943590975.1 Lindbergichthys nudifrons | reverse complement strand
GTGTGTGTGTGTGTGTGTGTGTGTGTGTGTGTGTGTGTGTGTGTGTGTAAGTGCATTTTATCAACAGCTCATGAATTATTGAGTTCCATTTAGAGCCTTTATCACTGTCCCCATGGCAACCAGCCCCATGGGTCAGATACATGCAAACACACTTGTTGCGTGTGTGTGTGTATTTGTGTGTGTGTGTGTGTGTGTGTGTGTGTGTTTGTTGTTGTTATTGTATTGAAGCTCCCAGTAGTCTCTCTGTTTGTCCTCAGTCCAGGTTGAACCTAATGTTCGATTCATGTTTTATTTATGATGTCCAAACTGTGTTTTGTGTGTGTGTGTGTGTGTGTGTGTGTGTGTGTGTGTGTGTGTGTGTGGTCTAATGGTATTTGATGTCTATGACTCAACAGTTACAGCACACCTGAGATCAAAACGACTGGCAATTTCCTTTCCAGAAGATTCAGAAACCGCCCTTGAGCAGATATACAAAAATAAGGACTTCTGCCTCTTTAGGCTACAACAGAATTTAAAACTCAAATAAAACCCATAATCATAAAGTTGTTTGTGTTGGAGACAACTGTTGCTCTGTATTAATGCCCAGTAAGAGTTCCTCTAACACATGGGATAATCTCTCCAATGGTAAAATGGACATCAGTTTGTCAAACCATGCTAAGATATCAGGGTGTTTTATCCAACCATATTCGTAATATTGTGAGAGCAGCATATTTTCTAAGTAAAGACAGTTACTAGAAGCCTTTCTGTCTGTGTAGTGTACTTTAAAGAGTCCTCTCCTGCTGATGTTCAGGTGTATATCAGTGTGTAGTGTCTCTACTTTAAAGAGTCCTCTCCTGCTGATGTTCAGGTGTATATCAGTATGTAGTGTCTCTACTTTAAACATTGATTTCTCCATTTTAATTTGTCAGAAATGACATCAAGACTCAAGGCTTCCTCATCATGTGCTCAGCTGCTACAGTGTAGACATGTCAATGAGACACTGAAGTCCCAGGCTCCTCCAACAGAGCAACATGAATATATATATCGGACATAGAACAAATAAAACAGATGAAATAGTGCAAGAGAATGTTTTGAGATGTGCAAGTAAATAGAAATAGTTTCAAGAAGAGTCTAGATACAAGTAAATGGAATATAATATGTAGATAAATAATTAGCAAGATGCAAACAGATGAATGTTATGGATGTTCTTTACAGAGTTCAGATGTTTAATAATCGTATTGCCTGTGGAATAAAAACTGTCTCTGAGTCTGGTGGTTCCTGATCCATGAAGGAAAGAGAATAATTCACTTTAAATCTTGCAAGAAAGAACAATTTCAAAGAAAGGACTTGCTTTGTTCATTGGGCCTTTGAGGAAGTCTTAACCTCGCATTGGTGAGTACGGATGGAACCAGCTAATAATATAAAGGACTCATAATGAGCGTTTACTTTTTAATAGTCCTATTTACGACACGTAAAAGCTTCAGAAATCACGAGTTTGGGTATTTACTAACCGAAACCCTCCTCAAATCCAACTCCAGACTATCAGGAACACTGTTGATTTATTTCCTGCAGAAGTGTTATCGTGCTCAACACTTTGGTTCAGGACGATGTCAACATTTGCTTATTAGCAGGAAACATTGCGGACGATTGAAAGATAAGATAAGATAGGACTTTATTCATCCCGAAGGAAATTGTTGTGCCAGAGTTACAACGAAACAATAAACACAGCAGCATAATAATAAAACTGTACACCAACAGTGCAGTAAAAAGAGCAATTCAATAACTACAAGAAACATAGACGGTTAAATAATTAATATCATGACTTTGGTGGTACTGTCGTAAACAAACATGACTTGGCAAAAGAGATTTACAGGAATGACAAACAAAACCGTGTGTGACAGGCTTCCTGCCAGCACCGCCCAGACTGGTTCACCTGCATCGAAGAGGTGAAACTACAGAGTGCTAAATGCTTCATTCTGTGCGACACCAGCAGAGCAGAAGTCCGGCATACGGAAAATAAAATAACTTCCTTTAAATCTTGCAAAAACAAACAATTTCACAAGAAAGAACTTACTTTGTTCATTGGGCCTTTGAGCGAGTCTTAACATAGCGTTGGTGAGTACAGATCTGACTTTTTATACCAGTAACGTATGAAATACTGTTTGGAAGTATGCATGTCGGTAAATTGTGCTTTAAGAAAAATGATGTTGTTTTCTGCGGGGTAATATTTCAATCATTCAGCATTGAAACTGGAAAAAAGTATGTTTATTTATTTGAAGGCACATCTGTATTGATCCCCGCATCATTTAAAGTGGACCTATCATGCTATATTTAAATGATATAGAGCCGTGCTCTGATCAGCTGCTGGGCTGTCAGAAGAGGGGGAGAAAAAGAGATCCCCGTCCTCCGTGTTTTATTATATAGAGTCGTTATTCATTTGTTTTAAAGCTCAATAAATAACAACGAAGACCTTTGACCGGCACTTTTCTAATTTTGTCCGGAAGATTTAAACTTTAATGGACATCTTGACCGACGAAACAAACTGAAACTGAAACTCTGCCGCACGGTCCCCTCGTTCCTTGGAAGAGGCGGAGAGGTGGGTGTTTGTCATCTGCTGGTGGACTAACCGGAGAGAATTACAGTGCTTGCCTCGACGGGGAGGGATTGCATTGAATTAAAGCAGCGGGAGCAAACGCTTGCCAAGGGTAACCATGGTAACCAAGTCTTCTTCGCTGCTTTTGTGGCAGACTACAGCGCCACTTACAGGCCTGGCATATGTACTACAGCGTCTCCAGCGCTTTCGAACGGCAATGGCCGTGGCTGTCTCCTCCTGATTGGTGGAGTTGGCCCAATAGCCGTAGCGCCACCGTCCTGACGTCAGGACAGTGTTCAAATCTGGATCAGTTTTGATCAGATCCGTTGCAGCCCCTTTTTTAGAGATTTGGGTATGGAGGAAAATAGAGAGGGTTGTGTTTTCTGACACTTGGTGAGTTCCCTGGAACACCGGGGACACATATTCATGTAGAAAAGACGTACACAAGTGCATTTTGCATGATAGGTCCCCTTTAATATGAGGATTATTGCTGTTGGGATATTTAGGTCGTCAAAATGTTTGAAATAGGCTGCAAGTCCGCTCTAAGATAATCATTTTTGACGAAGTATTTACGCAGCATTGGTGAGTAAATTTGGGACTTTGCATTGCCTGTTAAACCCCACAGACCCGCCGAAGGGTCCGAAAATGCTACATCTGCTAGCACCAGTGTGATCTCTGAAGTGTCATTTATGAAACTATTAATGTTCCACACCCAGCTGACGGGAAGAAACTCAGCTAACTGACTATACGAAAAAAATAAAAAAATAATAATAATTACTCCCACAAGAAGCCTTGCAATGAGCCCTTAGCAAATACGGACTAATGCTATTTCTGCTCATAACTCACAAAAAAGATCATTTATAATTATACTTTCTGCACAAACAACACATCATCTGAAAGCTGACATTCCACAGATTCCATGGGTATACAGCCCATCACTGCAGGCAATAATTCACTGAGCTAGCAGCCAGAACATAGCAAATAAACAACATCAGTTTTCAAATCCATGACAATAATTAGCAGGTTACATTTTACAATAATTATTTTTTTTTTTTTATGGAATGAATAACTATAGTGATGATTCAATGTTATAAAATGATTTTTACAGTCTGGTACCTGAAAAAGGTCAAATGGCACTGATGGAACCAGATGTACCCAAATGTGCCCAAAGCTTAGTCCGCCTGGACTTTTTTTCCCTAAATATCTCTAAAAAGGTCAATTTTCACTTGTTTTGCCTCAATCATGATACAGGGTACTTATTATATGTTACAATTTGGATTCCTAAAGCTTTTAGGCTACTAACCCATCATTCAAGGGTGGTTTTCACTATAAGTAATGGTTTTTATTTAGGCGGAGGTAAGAATTAACACTTTTTTACTATGTTCCATCTGAATTTACTCTGACACAGAAACATCTATATTGATTCTGACACTTCTACATCCATCTCACAGATGTAACCTTGCTTTGAGAAAAAAGTTGATTAATTTAACCCTTTTAGAAATGAAGTTCTGGGCATGTCATTTTCGAGCCTGAAACCTGAAAAACAGGCTTGGGGTCTAACAGTCATCAGTAACGTATGAAATACAGGCTGTCAAGGGCAAGCTTTACTGTTTTGATTTTGTGCTTCCAACAAACACTTATGCATGTTGGTACATTGTGCTTGAAGAAAAATGATGTTGTTTTTTGGGTGCATAGATAAAAGTAAAACAAAAATAAAAAACACAGAGAGAGAGCTATTTCAAGAAGATGCTGTTTGATCAGTGTTTTAATGTCAATCTTTACTTTTGGGTTTTAGCGTATCAACATGTCTGCTGCCAACTGTTTCCTGTCTGAAGACCAGCTTCTGTGCGGCATCTGTCTGGATGTGTTCACCGATCCGGTCACGATACCATGTGGGCACAACTTCTGCCAAAAGTGCATCAAGCAGCACTGGGACAGCAACAGCAAGTGTGAGTGCCCAACATGTAAATATCCTATCTACAAAAAGCTTGATCTGCGAGTCAATCATTTCATATCTGAGATGGCAGCGCAGTTCAGCAGATCTCGAAGCGACAGCTCAGATCAGCAACTCGCAAAATCAGGAGAAGTTCCCTGTGACATCTGCACTGAAACCAAATGGAAAGCGGTGAAGTCCTGCCTGGTGTGTTTGGCCTCATATTGCGACAATCATCTACAGTCACATCTGACGGTTCCCTGCCTGAAAAGACATCAGCTGACGGATCCTGTGGAGAATCTGGAAGGTAGGATGTGTAAAATACACGAAAAACCTCTGGAGCTCTTCTGCAAAACAGACCAGATCTGTGTTTGCATGCTGTGCCCGGTTCTAGACCACAAATCACATGAAGTCATTCCTCTGAAAGAAGAATTTGAGAGAAAGAAGGCCGACCTGGGGAAGACGGAGGCTAAAATTCACGGGAAGATCGAAGAGAGACGGCTGAAGATCGAAGAGTTCAAGAACTTGGCGAATGTCAACAAGGAATCCGGAGACAGAGAAAAGGCGGACGGTGTTCAGGTTTTCAATGCATTGATTCAGTCTTTGGAAATATCTAAAGCCGAGTTCATCGAGGAGATCGAAGCCAAGCAGAAAGAGACGGAGAAGAAAGCCAAAGCATTCATTGGAGAACTGGAGCAGGAGATCTCAGAGTTGATCAGAAAGCGAGCTGAGGTGGAGCAGCTCTCACGCTCCAAAGACTACGTCCACGTCCTGCAAAGCTTTGCCTCGTTGAAAGCTTCGGCACTCACAAAGGACTGGACAGAAGTCAGCATCGATCCACCATCTTATGAAGGGACTCTGAGGAATGCTTTGGATCAACTGGACGAGACTTTGGGCAAAGAGATGGAAAAGGCGCTCCAAATAGCCGAGCTAAATCGGGTCCAGAAGTGTGCGGTGGACATGGTTTTGGATCCTGATTCGGCTCATCATGCTCTCATGATTTCTGCCGATGGAAAACAAGTTCATCATGCCGTCGTGAACAAGACACTCTCAAACACTCCCAAGAGATTCAACCCGAGTTGTTGTGTCTTAGGGAGAGAGGGTTTATCCTCTGGGAAGTTTTACTTTGAGACAGTGGTCAGAGGGAAGACCAGATGGACTGTAGGAGTCGCCAAGGAGTCCATCAAGAGGAAGGGAATCATCCCGCTGAGCCCAGAGAACGGCCATTGGACCATTTGGTTGAAAAATGGAGATGAATACGCCGCTCTTGTTGGCTCGCCTCTCATACTCTCTCTTGATTCAAAGCCTCAGAAGGTGGGAGTGTTTGTGGATTACGACAAGGGTCAAGTCTCGTTTTATAATGTTGATACTGCAGATCTACTCTACTCCTTTGCCGGCTGCTCTTTCACTGAGAAAATCTACCCATTCTTCAGTCCTGGGCTCAATGATGACGGCATCAACTCAGTCCCTCTGACCCTTTCTAGCGTCGGTCACTAAACATGAATCTGTGTTGGGGTTTTTACAAATGCAGGATCAAATGTGCCTTGTAGGATGAAGTGACTTTCTTAACGTGTTCAAAAATACCTTCTTTGGTCTATATATACAAATATATAAGTTTGAAAATACCTTTTGGAATTGGTGTTCTGCAGACATTTTGACCCTACCAGAAAAGAACATGTGATACTAATAACATGAATGATTCCTGTATTGTAGCAGCACTCAGTATCATTTGGATGTTACACAACATATTATTGCACCTGTGGTTTTGTGGTGTTTGTAAAATGTTGTTTGACTAGAGTCTTTCACAGCAGACATTTGACTTTTCATAACAGGAGGTGTTACTTATAATAATATTTCAATTAATTTCAAGTGTTCCACGAAGCCATGACAGTGTGACATTTGTCCAAAATGCATAAAAGAAGAACTGTGAAACTGAGGCAATAATTGGACTCCAGCCATCACCATAACGACGTGTCAAAGTCTCCTCATTTAAAGAAGACCTAATGATGTTTACTCGCACACTCACTCTCTTTATTTTCCATGTTAGAGAGAGTACTTTAGTGACGACAGGCCGAGATGCTTACCACTAATTGACTTTTCGCAAATACAGCAACATTCATTTTTCTTGGGTATCTTAAAGGGACCTTAACTTGCTTTTCGTTGTGCAGCCGTTTGTTGCAGAATGGTCTTAAATGAATATTGACTCTGATTGGAGAGGTTAGTTCCTTTAAGGTGACGGTTACTGTCATTTTAAGGTGTCAATCAACTGCTTGTTCTTTTGTAATCTGGACCGTCTGCATTGCTCAACGCATCGTCACCTTCTGTTTATAATAACAGAAGGTCACCACACCTGCAAATCAATGCCAATTCTCTTTGAGGACAGATATGAAGTTGTTTGCATTCCTTAACTCCATTGTTTCGCTTTCCTCTTCATGTCATATCTTGTATTTTAGATAAGACTCTTGCTGCTGCAGTTTGTACCAGAAGGAGAAATACATTCTAGGCAAGAATGCAGTCAAATGAGATGAGATACAAGCATTGATAACTTTGTTTTCATAAGGTTTTAAAAGATGTAACAACTGTATCTGTGTAAGGGTTCAACAGACGTCAGAGTTAGATGGTATTACCAGATTTGGAGCTACATCATTTCAACTGTGAAAAGCAGATTATTGGTGCCAAAGGAAGTGACCTCGAACTTAATCTGGTAATAATATTACAGTAAAAAGATATCCACAGCGTCTAGACTGATCAAATAAGCAGCAAGTTTTCATGATCACAATCGGTTTGGGGGACAAGGGGCTTCATGCAAGAACATGTTTGTATTCTTTCTGAAATACATTTGACATAAAGTTAATATTAAAACAATTCTCTAAAAATGACAGCAGTCAGTAATTAGACAGGAGGAAATTAAAAAAAGAATTATGATGTGAAAATATGAAAAGAAAAGGAAAATCTAAATATTACACACTATCTATCATTTAAGCGACCTGCGTACAAACCCCTAAGGAAGTGGTTGAATTGTTATAGTTGTTGTATAAACTGTAGCCTGTAACAGGTTGTATTACAAATTCATTCCAATTTTGCAATTCAATTAAAATTCCAGGTAAAGTCAGATAAAGGCTTTACAAATATTAAACAAAAGAGTATTTGTACAAGACATGTTCAGTAAGTGTGTCGTATGTGTTTGGAAACAGAATGAGGACATCCCACTGAGCTTCTGGTACGCCAGGATTTGATGACCAATTATCAACGGGAACACTGTGTCGTAAATTGTTTGTTATTTGTTTTTCCACTAATAAATTAAGAATGATAAACCAACTTGGTCTTTATTGGTCCTTTTCTAGCCCCGTAAAGGCAACATAATGGTGTCTTCTGTGAGCGTTGGCAGCTGGGAGCTTTATGTACAGTAATCTCTGGCAAAAGGCCCGTCGTGAAACCGCCTCAGGCCGACTCGCATGTGGAAGAAAGAAACAGTTTCCCACATGCTGCCTCCGGGAGGAAATGCTAATTAAAGCAACGACCTCCAACATTAGTTTTTCCCTTTGGTTTAATTAGTCACCATTTTGTCTGCCGATAAATGTTTGGATGATACCTGGAAGCTTAATTAAAGCCGATAACGACGTTCAAACACTTAAACCAGAACATAAAACCAATAAACTGCGATTGAGATGCATTTAACTCTTAGGAACATATTCATTTGTTTGTAAAAGACTAACCAAGGCATACTAGATTGGTGGTATTTCGGGAAAATGTGAATGTGTTTATAACATAATTCAGGTTTGCTGAATCCAATAAACCCGTTTCCCAGGCTTTATTTGTGAGTCTTTGACCATCTCATTTGCATAAACCAAATGGCTTCCACATTTTTGACCTTTTTTTGACTCCAAATCAGTGGTTTAATTTACATCAAATCTTTGTTCTGCTATATTTCTGCAAGCAACAGGACAAATGCAGTGGCTTTAATTGTGTTTTAAAGATTATTATTAGGCCAGTTTTAAACATTAGAAAATAAGTCTAGTTTTGCTTTGCACAGATATTGAAGAAAACATTATTTTTTCTGTAATTCCTGCATCTCATTTGCATATTTATGAGTCTTCTTTACTACTGATGGCTGTAATTGTGAGATATGGGCACTTGTCATTTCTGCTTGACTAGTTACACACATGAATAATATATTCAACGTAAGGTCCAAAATATGCAATTTGGCAGCCACGTTGTCAAATCAGATCGTCAAAAACTCAAAACGTAGCTCTGGAACCGGGTTTATTGGATTCAGGATACCTTCGTTATGTTAAAAAGATTAGTTCCAGTCTTTACCCAAAAACGCAAACTGTGGACAGAGGCTTTTTTCAGAAATCCACATCCTCTATACTGGAGAGAATATAAAACACTGCAGCATGAACTCATCCGTCAGAGAAAAGGTCTGAGAGTTTAATCTCTGTCACAGACTCACCTGCACAGCTTGGTTCATGCTTTCACAACAGATTTAAAAGAGCATTTGTTTCGTTGTGTTTGATTAACCTCCACCAATAAACCAGCGGGGATCTAACCTGAACTCTGAGGTGAGAAAGACATACATGCTAATCGCTATATGCTCTTCAAGATGCTCCATCAAACACCCGGTCTTATTTATGTGATTTTACACACGTAATAATGTCATTTATTTCTTCTTCCCCAGTTTATTCGCACCAATATGATCCGTGGATACGAATGTCTGAGCCTGGATCATAAAGATATCAACACACTGTTCTCTGGGTTGTACTGCCATCTAGTGTCTGCTGCTTTATCCTGGAAGACAGAGTGACCTAAAGTATGAGGACACATCAACAATACACCCACATTCTGGTTTCACGCTTCCCAACAGATTTTGGAAACTGGCTGTAGGGATTTTCTAATCATCATGACAAAAGTAGAACACATGCATTTGTTTGAGTATAGTCCTTTCAGAGTAAACACAGGTGTCACTGATTACATTAATTAGCACTCCTCCCTTTGCTCAGGTGTTCCTGATCTGCTCTGATCACATTGGAAAATCTGGAGAAGCAAGATCTTTCAATCAATGACAGCAATACTGGAAAAGCTCAATAAACGGAAGGCATCTATATTCAATACAAAGCAAGGCTAGGGGTTTAAAGGTCCCCTATTATACTGCTTTCCATCAATACAGTATAGGTCTCAGATATATCCAGAGCCTGTCTCTGATTGGCTGAAACACCAAACAGATCATTGCAGCATCCCATAATCCCCTCTGTTTCAGCCCTGTTTCCAAAGTGCTGATTCTCTGGCCGTTTCTCAATCGCGAGGATGCTGGCTTGGTAGCACAGCCGAGCCGAGCATCTTGCTTCAGAAGCAAGCCAAGAATACTTCCTGGCATTCGGAAAACGAAGAGTGGAACAGGCTAGCAAGTGTGCAGGTGTGCGTCATATGAGAGGCCCCGCCTCTTACATCTTCCGCCACAGATTTGGGGAAATTGGTCCATGCGCAAAGCATTGTGGGGATTTTAAGGATGCAAAGTCTACCCATGTGCAGCCTCGACGCGGCCTCGGTGGAATTCCAAGTATGCTGGAGATTGGAACAGTCCTTCGGCGGCACTCGATGACGTAGCATCCTTGAAATAGTGGCTTGGAAGCCAATATCCTCGCGATTGAGAAACGGCCCCTGTCTGTTCCTTTAGATGAAAATAAGGAGCCCCTCCCCACGCCCCTCTGAGAGATATTTGGTTACAAAGAACTCAATGGTGCTCGAGGAGGAGATTCAGGTGATAAGGGGGGGGTTACCTTGGTTGCTGATTGGCTAATGGTTACACAAGACAAAACATCGTTATGACATCATAAAGTGGCCAAAATCTGATCAGCTCATTTTCAGACAGGTTTTTATAGAAATGGATCAGGACAAAAAGAGAGAGAATCTTTGTTTGGGACACATGTTGATGTAGAAGAGACATGAAGAAGAGGGGACACATGTTGATGTAGAAGAGACATGAAGAAGAGGGGACACATGCTGATGTAGAAGAGACATGGAGAAGAGGATTTTGCATAATAGGTCCCCTTTAAGAAATATAGGAGCAGTGCGGAAAGTAGTACACTAATACAATACTCAGCAAAGACAGGAAGTTATGACAAGGCTAAGGAGCGTGGGAATGGTTGAGCACAACGTTGGAAATATATTGGAATTTGGAGAAAGCACTCAGTATTGAGGAACAGTCAACATCCAGAAGGAGGCAGTAGTGTAACACTGTGGATGCAAACGGCTGTAAAACACCAAAGAAGACGAATCGTCTTTCACTTTTTGTTGGATTCTGGTACTTCAAAAATCAAAATAGTGCCAAATATAACTGCTAATGATATTTAGGAGATCTGAAATGAAATCAGTTTAACAGCAAGGACTAATGAAATCGTCGCATATCTGGAAAAACCACATAAAGAGTGGAGTTTATAACTAAATGATTAACTAAAGTCTGTAAAATGTTCCCGGCAACTTTAGAAAACATGTTATTTTTTCCAGGTTTAGATGAGGACACACTGGACTCAATGATAATCTCTGAGTCTAAAGCAATGGGAAGAGAGTGGAGCACAAAAGGGTTATTAAAGATCAGGGAATAACAACTTCAGGTCCGAATGGCTTTATTCAAATATCACAACAATACAGGTTTAATATCTAGAATAAAGGTTTGTTTGTTTTATCCTCAGAGTAATCATCTTTTAGGCATGACGTTACACACTCTGGACAGTAGGTGGCGGCATTCACCTTAAACTGTTTACTAATGATAACTTCAGAAATGTCTTACAATCACTGACCATAGAAACATAGATATGGACACTTCATTTGTAATTTTTCTGATAGTTAAAGGTGGGGTCGGTAATTTTGGAGAAACCAGCTCGAGTGCGCTCAAATTTGAAAATACACAGCCGGAAAAAATCTTCCACTTCCTTACAGAGCCCCTCCTCCAACACACACGAACGCGCACATGACCAATGAGGGCACGAGATCAGTCTGTGCACAGATGGAAGGCTGGCAGGCAGGTAGGCCATCCAGTTATTTTAGCTCAGATGATTGGTCGTGCTTTTTACAGTACCACGGCTTCCACAGATGATATTATTTTATGGATTTATTGTCAAAGCACTTCAGATATTCATTGCTATCGGGATGTTAAGAGCATTCCATGGAATATAACAAAAAGTGTATCTCGAGCCGGTTTCTCAAACTTACCTACCCCACCTTTAAAGGTTAAATTGGCAAGACATTTTTAAGCAAATTAGATGATCATAAACGTACAAATAAAGCGTGGGAACTGGGTTTATTGGATCCAGAAGACCTCCTGGTTCCTGACGTTTACCCAATATCACTATTCTATAACTATAATACAGCAAACGACCAAAACACACAAGAGCGATTAAAAAAATAAAGGTTTTGCATCTCAAGTTACATTCTCCACAGTACAAAAAGCTGAAAGTAAAAAAGCAGTTTTCCTGAACCACATGTCAGGAGAAGATATAATATGAAAGGTAAAGTAAGGCCTCCAGGTAAAGGTCAGAGGTCAAGAGAGAAGCTTTCTCTAGTAGCTCTTCATGGCCATGGACGATCCTCCGCTGTCGTGCTTTCTGATCTGATGGATCATCAGGATGCTCATCAGCAGGCCCAGCAGCTGGAAAAAAGACAGGAAGACGGTTAAAAAACAGACCAATCAGAAGACACTATTGCAGAAGAGAGAAATAAAAAGGTAAGCAACTTTAAAATCCACTTATTTTTACCCCATGAAGCGTTTTACCTCATAACTAACTTGCTCGGAATTAATAACAACAAGTTCTACATTTACTTCGGTTATTTTGAGGTCCAAAAGCTACATTAAAGGTGGGGTATGTCATTTTGGAGAAACCAGCTTGAGTGCGCTAGAATTTGAAAATACACAGCCGGAAAAAATCTGCCACCTCCTCACAGAGCCCCTCCTCCAACGAACGCGCACATGACCAATGAGGGCACGAGATAAGTTTGTGCACAGATGGAAGGCTGACAGGCAGGTAGGCCATCCAGTTATTTTAGCCGGGCCGGCTCAGATGATTGGTCGTGCTTTTTACAGTACCACGGCTTCCACAGATGACATTTTTTAATGGATTTTTTGTCAAAGCACTTCAGATATTCATTGCTATCGGGATGTTAAGAGCATTACATGGAATATAACAAAAAGTGTATCTCGAGCCGGTTTCTCAAACTTACCTACCCCACCTTTAACATTGCTGTTAAATCAAATCCAATCATCAACAATAGGGTAAATTCTGACCCCTCTTTAATATTATTTTCTTTTTTATTATTCATTTATTTAACAGGGACATTGATCAACATTTCTGTAAATGTGCCAGAGTTAGCCAAGAGGCTATTTTTCATCTGTAGTCCCTGGAAAGATTTTCTAAGTCAACCTAAAGACAATACATACAATCAAATAAAAACATGCAACAAACATTACTGGAATACTTAATAAAAATAAAAAAAACAGAACAATTAAACAAAACAATTAAAAAAAATTAAATTAAAAAGTATTCCAGGAAGTATTGTGTTGAACAAACCCAACCTATTAATCATTGTATCCAAGGTTTGGTTATTTTTTTGTAATCTCCTATAATCAATAACCTATAATCAATAAACAATCGGTATTAGTATACCATGAGATTATCTGTTATTGATGGAGAGTAACCAGGGAAGTTAGCCGAAATTTGCTGACACAACGACTTCTTAAGACCTCAAAATGTTAGGTTTAGAACTTTGACCGAAGACTAGGAGAACTTTGTGCTTTGCTAGTCCATTTTTTAGGTCCATTGAATTAGTAAGACCTTAAATAAAATAGAATAGCAAAGCAATGTGTCGAAGTCAACCCGAGCTGTAGCAAAGTTCATATTTTCATACTTTAGTGTTACGGTTGGGGGCAAAACGCTGCTGAATGGTGCCGAATCCATCAACACGGACAAAAAATAAGAATAAATAATAAACTTACTGCGAGGACTGCAAACGCGAAGAAGAAGCCCATAACGATCTTGAAGATGAGGTTGAAAAACTCAAAGAGAACAACGCTGCAGCTCTGCAGGAGAAAAAGATGGAGAAAGGGTCATTATCTGGAAACGTCACAGGAAGGAGAACTGGATGGTGTCTTGGTTAATTGGTTAATTGATTGAATACCGTCGCGTAGATCTCGTCTGGGCCTAAGGCTCCCTGCAAGAAAAACAAAGGTACAGAAAGTCAAAAACAAGTGTTCAATAACAGCTATAAATGCATTTGAACAGAAGTGAACCACACATTGTAAAGAGGAGGTCATTTAAGGCATCCCAATCCCTTAATAAACCTTTACTGTATTAACTAAACCTGTAAATACATGAAAGCCCTGGGTAATGCAACAGTTCATCTTTAAGTTGAGGTATTACCCTCACGAATCACTGTTTAGAGTTTTAATGGAACTCAAACACAACAAAACTGCCATCGTGTTTTAGGGATATAGGATTCATTATCTTAATCTGTTCCTTATGTGGACAGAAGAAGCTCGAATGGCACCTCATAGACCATCCATGACGACCATCATTGCCTAAAATCATATACAGCTTCCAGATGATATGGTTTATTTAGTGAGGTAAAAGTGGCGTTAACTTTTGCACGAGAACTAAATGGGGCTGACTGATTACCTATACAGTATATTTATAGACCTGTTCCTTCAGTTTCATTTAACAAAACCTACCGCAGGTTTGGGTTTACATCCAGTCGAAAAGGGGAATCCTTTATTTGGGTCCTTGCACGCACAGGACTGAGAGATGTTGTTTCCCCAGTCGCTGGAGCTGACCACACCACAGCACTGGGCCTGAAAACACACGAGACCAAAGGTTACACAAGGTGGGAATTCAGCCTAGGAATGATCCATTTCCAATGCTTCTAATGGGTTAAGATAAGAAGTACTTCATGGATCCCAATTGGGGATTTGTTTGCATTGCAGCAGCAAAAAAAGACAAGGCAGTGTACATTAGAGAAATGAAAAGACTAGAAATAAACAATCCAAAATGTAAACATTTGAAATAAAAATAAAATAGCATTAAAAAAGTAGAAAATATACAAGTTGAAATAAAAATTTACATTGACAAAATATAAAGCAGGAAATTATATAAACAGTATATATTAAATATTACATTGAATATAAATGTAAAATGTACAGTGTGAGTTTTTATCAAATATGAATGTAACTGTAATGTAAGCATCCTTCATTTAAAAAAGAAATCTGTTTACGTCCTCTAACGTACATTGGAAAGCATTCATCCTAGAAGAACCATGCTTTAAAATATAGGTGCTAGACTACATTTGAAAGAGTTTAAAAGTGCATTTACCTGCTCTTCGAAACTCATTAGTATCAATCTCATTGCTTCGTCTTCCATGAAAGGCTTTGCTGCTTCAGCGGACGAGGTGTCCAAAGAATCCTTCAGCTACAAAAAAACAAACAGCAACATTAGCATCAAGACCGAGAGAGAAGGTTTAAAGAATGTTAAGAAAGTCCAACCCAGTCTCACCGAAATTAATGTAATCTATTGATTCGTGTTCACCAACACGATTTTCGCATTTTTTTCGTGTCACACAGAGCGATTTTAAAAGCAATGTATTTCTATTGGTAGTATGTTTCGTGCCTGCACCACGTCTTTTTGTCCGGTCGGGTCTTGGAAGACCAGAAGCTGTGTGGTTCATAAAAACATTTTCTTACTCAATATCTTACCCTAAGCCTAACCCTAACCCTATTATTTCAAATAGTATAATGTCTGAGTTTTTTTGCCGTCCGCGAGGAAAAGAAATGGCTCAGAGCCTCAGAATACTGACATCTGTATTTTATTTCATCTGTTTTTCCTTCTAATTTGTTATTATTTACATTGCTTTTAAAATCGTTCTGTGTGACACGAAAAAAATGGCGAAATCGTGTTGGTGAACACGAATCAATAGATTAATTTCATGACTATAACACGAAATGCCGTGAGACTGGGTTGGAAAGTCAACTTAAACTAGCATCAAGTTCGAGCATCAACACCATTTAAAGAAAAGTGTAGTGTTGTAACATCTACTAGCTGAAAAGCTTGAAGATAAAATTCTGAAGTATGTTTTCATTGGCTTTATAATCACTTAAAACGTAGCTATGGTTAGCATAGAATAAGCCCATCATATGTACATAGAGAGCGGCTTCAAGGTAGCTAGAGAAAGCGTTAGCATCAAGGTAGCTAGAGAAAGTGTTAGCATCAAGGTAGCTAG
>CALSBW010029403.1:121349-135101 GCA_943590975.1 Lindbergichthys nudifrons | reverse complement strand
CCGTTCGAAAGCGCTGGAGACGCTGTAGTACATATGCCAGGCCTGTAGGTGGTGCTGTAGTCTGCCACAAAAGCAGCGAAGAAGACTTCCCGCGCATGGTTACCATGGTTACCCTTCTGTTTATTCTCCGCTGTGGCTTTCTTTCTCCCTCCCCGAGGCAAGCGTTTGCTCCTGCTGCTTTAATTCAATGCAATCCCTCCCCGTCGAGGCAAGCACTGTAATTCTCTCCGGTTAGTCCACCAGCAGATGACAAACACCCACCTCTCCGCCTCTTCCAAGGAACGAGGGGACCGTGTGGCAGAGTTTCAGTTTCAGTTTGTTTCGCCGGTCAAGATGTCCGTTAAAGTTTAAATCTTCCGGACAAAATTAGAAAAGTGCCGGTCAAAGGTCTTCTTTGTTATTTATTGAGCTTTAAAACAAATGAATAACGACTCTATATAATAAAACACGGAGGACGGAGATCTCTTTTTCTCCCCCTCTTCTGACAGCCCAGCAGCTGATCAGAGCACGTCTCACCTCTCCTGCAGGGGGGCGTGGTCAGCAGAATCAGAGCCGTAGACAGCAAACAGCACATAGAGCGAAATGAGGCATGGCTAAAATGCATGATCTGTTTGGTATTTTGAAAACAGAAACGTATAAATATACCTTATATAGGTATGGCCCTACAATATATCATTTAAATATAGCATGATAGGTGCACTTTAAGTAAAATCTACTATACAATAGTAAGTAAAATGTACTTACAAAAACAGTAAAGTGTGACAGTAAAGTGACTTAAGTGCCTTTAGTAACAAACACTTCTTGAGCTACTTGAAATATACGTTGTTAAATTGACTATGAGGACACACTGGACTCAATGATAATCTCTGAGTCTAAAGCAATGGGAAGAGAGTGGAGCACAAAAGGGTTATTAAAGATCAGGGAATAACAACTTCAGGTCCGAATGGATTTATTCAAATATCACAACAATACAGGTTTAATATCTAGAATAAAGGTTTGTTTGTTTTATCCTCAGAGTAATCATCTTTTAGGCATGACGTTACACACTCTGGACAGTAGGTGGCGGCATTCACCTTAAACTGTTTACTATTGATAACTTCAGAAATGTCTTACAATCACTGACCATCGAAACATAGATATGGACACTTCATTTGTAATTTTTCATAGAGTTAAAGGTTAAAAAAGAAAGCAATTGGCAAGTAATTTTGTTTATGCAAATTAAATGGTAAAAAACGTGCAAATAAAGCGTGGGAACTGGGTTTATTGGATCCAGAAGACCTCCTGGTTCCTGACGTTTAACCAATATCACTATTCTATAACTATAATACAGCAAACGACCAAAACACACAAGAGCGATACAATTTTTTTGTTTTGTTTTTCATCTCAAGTTACATTCTCCACAGTACAAAAAGCTGAAAGTAAAAAAGCAGTTTTCCTGAACCACATGTCAGGAGAAGATATAATATGAAAGGTAAAGTAAGGCCTCCAGTTAAAGGTCAGAGGTCAGAGGTCAAGAGAGAAGCTTTCTCTAGTAGCTCTTCATGGCCATGGACGATCCTCCGTGTCGTGCTCTCTGATCTGATGGATCATCAGGTTGCTCATCAGCAGGCCCAGCAGCTGGAAAAAAGACAGGAAGACGGTTAAAAAACAGACCAATCAGAAGACACTATTGCAGAAGAGAGAAATAAAAAGGTAAGCAACTTTAAAATCCACTTATTTTTACCCCATGAAGCGTTTTACCTCATAACTAACTTGCTCGGAATTAATAACAACAAATTCTACATTTACTTCGGTTATTTTGAGGTCCAAAAGCAACATTAACATTGCTGTTAAATGAAAAAAAGTGTAAAATAAGACCCAATTTTAATATATATTTAAGAAGAATAGCAAAGCAAAGTGTCGAAGTCAACCCGAGCTGTAGCAAAGTTCATATTTTCATACTTTAGTGTTACGGTTGGGGGCAAAACGCTGCTGAATGGTGCCGAATCCATCAACACGGACAAAAAATAAGAATAAATAAGAAACTTACTGCGAGGCCTGCAAACGCGAATAAGGTGCGCATAGATTCAAACTTGACGTTGTCTAAAAACTCAATAACATTGCTGCAGCTCTGCAGGAGAAAAAGATGGAGAAATGGTCATTATCTGGAAACGTCACAGGAAGGAGAACTGGATGGTGTCTTGGTTAATTGGTTAATTGATTGAATACCTTCGCGTAGATCTTGTCTGGGCCTAAGGCTCCCTGCAAGAAAAACAAAGGTACAGAAAGTCAAAAACAAGTGTTCAAGAACAGCTATAAATGCATTTGAACAGAAGTGAACCACACATTGTAAAGAGGAGGTCATTTAAGGCATCCCAATCCCTTAATAAACCTTTACTGTATTAACTAAACCTGTAAATACATGAAAGCCCTGGGTAATGCAACAGTTCATCTTTAAGATTATATTGTATGTGCTGATCCTGTGATGATAACTCCTTCTTACTCAGACAAGTTTTACTTTCTAAGCAATACTGAGAATTGTAGTTCAATGTGGTATTACCCTCGTAAAAATCACTGTTTAGAGTTTTAAAGACACTCAAACACAAAACTGACATAGTCTTTTAGGGATATAGGATTCATTATCTTAATCTATTCATTGTGTGGACAGAAGAAGCTTGAAAGGCACCACCAACCTTACAACTCATAAGGTGCGTTCACACCGGAGTACTTTGGTGTACTTTTCCCACAATAGTTCATCAGAACTACGATATATTTGCGTTCACACAAAAAAGCCCCAGGAACTAAAGTAGCTCAAATTAGTTCGTCCGACCCGCTTTTCAGTCCCTGCTAGAGAGCAGGGTCTGTCGTGGGAGAAAATAGTTCGTACGTGTGATTGGCTGTGCGGAATGCAAACCACGCCCGTTTGACTCTGAATTTTTTTTTGGAAGCGGCCATTGTATTTGCTCGCTTCGGCCAGCGTACCCGAAGAGTTTACTTTTGTGAAAGCAGTTATTATAGCAACACTAAATAAATCATCGCAGCGGTGGAATTGATGAGGATGTCTCGGCGCTTCTGGCGATTTACTCGGAGGATGCGAAGCATTCAGAATTCATTCAGAAGCTTCTACTGAATGAAGTTTCCGTGGCTCAGCAAAGTTAGCAGACCTGGCAAAGTCATGTCGGGACGACTACGAAGGTAAAATAAAATACATGCACTGCACTGTTTTAATCTGCACAATACTGGTCTTAGATGTACTTTTATTTGCTCAGTAGATCGAGCGAGCCATGCTAGAACTTGCTAACGTTAGGTCCAAGCTGGCTAACAACATCTAGCTAGCTAGCTATTCTCAGCCGTGCCCGCTATGAACACGGTCTGACTTGTGAATAAGTGTGCAATGTTCTGTAATTTGCTTCACTAGCTCATGGCACTAATCGTGTGTTTCAGGCGAGGTGTTTCTCTCAGGATTAGAAACTAGTTTTCCCCTCCGGGATAAAACGATAATATAACGTTAGCAATTAGCATGCTAGCTGGACATAATGCTACCTCTGTATTCTTACCTCTAACAATACATTGTAGTTGCTATAATTTCAAGTAATTTGCAACATTCATTCTACATGTTAATGGTAAAAGCTTAAACAGTTGATTACCTGCATGCCACAAAGACTGATGTTCTAATATTTTTGCACATTTAAGCAAAAATGTAATTGAAATTCTATTTATTTTTCCTTTTTTTTATTGATTGTTATAATTGTACTCAGCCATGTTATGTTGGATGTCAATCCACTTACACTGTAACTACTCTGGCCTTGAAAGAAGGTTACACATCTAACTGATGTCCACTAATCCCTATAAAACAAAGTTCAAGCATACATTAAGCACAAAACAATAAATAATGGCACTTTGATATTTATTCTTTATTTGATATTATTTGATCCTATCTTATCTTCTACTTTACACCTGCATTTTGTACACCGTCCCTGCCTGCACCATGTCCAATGTTGGACAATGTTGTCTCGTTGTTGCGATTAAACTGATCTTGTATCTTGCTTATTTCTCCTTAGGAAAGCGGGCACGCGATGACAGCTTCCTTGACACCATCATGGCGATGGACCGCCGTGCCATGGTCAGCAAGGAGAATGAGGACCTGCGTGCCAAGGAGATGCACGACGAACAGCTGCTGCATTCACACAAGGCCCAGGAATCGAGGCCCACTGCTTCTGGCAGTGCTAAGCGAGCTGATTAAATCCAACAGGCCTTCAATACAAAAATGAAGAAAAACTTGTCGTCGTTGATAAACTGTACAATGACTTGTTGGGAGGCGTGTGGTGCAGTGGTCTGGTGCGTTGGTGTTCGGAACAGGGGAGCACAGGTTCAAACCCCACTGCATGTCGTTGTGTCCCTGGGCAAGACACTTCACACCAAATTGCCTACACCTGGGACAGTTCATTTTGTATTATTGTGATTATATATATATATATATGCCACTGTTATTAATACTGACACCTAACTTTGCACTAAGGTGTGTCTGCTGCTGAGCCTACCTATTGTTATTATATATATATATATTGCCACTGTTATTATATTGTTTTGATACTACTGACACTTATTGATCTGCTGCTGATAAATAAAAGAGAACCTACATGCACGGCACTAGCATCATGACTGTCTTTGTTTAAACCAGCAGCAGTGCAGCGGTACACAGACTAACCTGTGTGTGTAACGTAGTTCTTCAGGTGTGTATGCTTAACATGTATGTATTTATCACAGTAAAGATGGTATACAAAAGCTTTTTAAAGAGCTTTCAACCTCATCCCATTGTCTTTAACACACATTTAACATAATAATATACTCATTAATATACAAATATACAGTATGAGTACTGTTTTGATAGTGACATTTAATCTTTGCACTAAGGTGTGTCTGCACTATTGTAATTGTGTCTGTTGACTGGTAAATAAAAGAGAGAACCAAATGCACTGTACAAAAGATCAGCTTTATTGTCAATTTACAATTTCCATGCTGTTCAGATGCCTCTCCCCAACGTTGCTTCCAGGCGAATACAGAGGAGTTGAAAAGAGCCCTTGGACATTCGGAAATCTTTGATCCACTGCACATTGGTGTATGGCACCACCTTCTCCCACCAGGCCGACGTTCTATTGTTCACCCAGAGTTCCGTAGTATTCGCATATCTGGAACACATACAAAGACACAAATTAGCCCTACATAACTCCATAAATCCTACATTAGATAGTATTAATGTGATTTAATGAACGTACCATTGCTGTTCTTTGGGCGTGATAACGGTCATCATCCTCAGCTGTCCTACGGCGAAATATGTCCATAGCGTGTGCTTTCGTCGTCCAATCCTTTTGTTAAGGCTTCTTAACCGCCTTCGCCTCCGACTCAGCATTTCTATTGCATTTGAATGGTCGATCTGTATTTGTATTTGTATTTGTATTTGTGGCTGAGTTATTGGCTTAAATAGCTCAGTTACGAAGCTGTATAACACGACCACCAAAACGTCAACTCCATACCGTGTCTGAGGTCGGAAGGTAAACAAGAATACAGCGTTTTTTTGGCGAATTGCAACTTTAAGGTGCATATCGCCACCTACTGTACTCGCCGTGAAGTTGTTTGCGGCCTGCCAGTAAACCCAAAGCAGAAGAAGAAGAAGTAACGTCAGCGGTTCATTTGCCTAATCCACCCCCAGGAACTCATTTTGGTGTGAACGCGATCTGCTTTAGTTCATCAGAACTAAAGGAGCTCTCATGAACTAAAGTTCTCATGAACTACTGTGGGAAAAGTACTTGGTGTGAACGCCCCTAATGACCATCCATACCATCATTACCTCAAATAATACACAGCTTCCTCACTAAATTGTTCCATTTAGTGAGGAAAAAGTGGCTTTCATTTTTGCACAAGAAGTCATTTTTACTTTGAAATGGGGCTCACTGATTACCTATACATTTCTAAACCTGTTCCTTCAGTTTCATTTAACAAAACCTACCGCAGGTTTGGGTTTACATTCAGTCGAAATGGGGAATCTTGTATTTTGGTTCTTGCACGCACAGGACTGAGAGATGTTGTTTCCCCAGTCGCTGGAGCTGACCACACCACAGCAGTGGGTCTGAAAACACACGAGACAAAAGGGTTACACAAGGTGGGAATTTAGCCTAAGAACTATCCATTTCCAATGCTTCTAATGGGTTAAGATAAGAAGTACTTCATGGATCCCAATTGGGGATTTGTTTGCATTGCAGCAGCATAAAAAGACAAGGCAGTGTACATTAGAGAAATTAAAAGACTAGAAAAAAACAATCCAAAATGTAAACATCTCAAATAGAATTGAACAGCATTAAAAAAGTAGAAAATATACATGTTGAAATACATTGCCCCCCCTACTGGCTGAAATATGTTACAGCATTACTACGTCTAAAACTGTTCCAAAACAAATATTTCGTATATCAATATTTTAATAGATGTAATAAAATGATTGTTACAATACAAATCTGAATAATATCATGTTTTGTTTGAAATTATTTCATTTTTGAGCAGTCGCATGTTGTGATGTGTGTGTGTGATGTGTGAGGTTAAGGCAGTGTTGAAGTCAAGTCACCAATTCACGAGTCCAAGTCACTCTCGAGTCACCACTCTTCGAGTCCAAGTCAAGTCCGAGTCACAAGTCTTCATGTATTAATCTTCGTGGATATATGTGTTGAAATGTAGCTGCTCCTCTACATTGCTTTTATCCTGTCATGTTATACTAATCTGTCTATTGAACTGCTGTGAAGCCAGTTTGGATACAAGTCTTGTAATAGGTGCTATACAAATATAAAGCTTATTACTAATATTAATATTATTATTATTATTATTATTATTATCATTATTATTGTAAATTACCTTTAATACGTCTAACTATATTTAAAATCAGTTACCTTTTAGAGAAGTGATTATATTTGTATGCCAATATTTTCTTATGGTAACGTTTTCGTTCTTTACTTTTATTTTGGTAGTAATAAGATCGGGACTCTTATTTTGAAGGAACTTTTACCGGAAGTCAATGGACAACGAGCAGTGTAAACACCAAGGGTGTTTCTCAATCGCGAGTAAAGCTGCTTCAGAGCCACTATTTCAAGCATACTACGTCATCGAGTGCCGCCGAAGTACTGTTCCAATCTCCAGCATACTTGGAAATCTACCGAGCCCGGCGTACTCCGTTTGGAGAAATATCGAGGCTGCACATGAGTAGACTTCGCGGTCTTAAAATCCCCACAATGCTTTGCGCACGGACCAATTTCCCCAAATCTGTGGCGGGAGATGTAAGAGGCGGGGCCTCTCATATGACGCACACCTGCACACTTGCTAGCCTGTTCCACTCTTTGTTTTCCGAATGCCAGGAAGTATTCTTGACTCGCTTCTGAAGCAAGATGCTCGGCAGACATGTGCTACCAAGCAAGCGTACTCGACATTGAGAAACACCCCAAGGCCCTTTCTCATTTCTCTAATTCCCCTCCTCTCCTATCCTCGAGACTAAGGCCCAATCGCAAACCACTCCCTCGACCCTACCCCTCCGTGGCGGAGTGAACTCCGTCTGTAGCGACACTCGCAGCTCAACGAGGCTCCCTCCTGTCAGATGGAGGGAGTAAATACAGCGGCAAGCTTTGGGACGGCCTCCCCTCTCTCCGGCAGAAACAGGAAATGCCGTAACTGTATGTAACAACGGTTTCAAATCAGCATCTCTTAGACAAAAAATGTAAATTAATAACTCAAATAAAACTCCAAACATCTTTCATTGTGTTACTTTTTTGTAAAGCTCTTTTAGTTTTAAACCTGATGTTTATAAGCTTCTTAGTTTTCGCAACAGTCTGTAAATATACACAACTTTATAATAAAATGCACACATTTACCTTTTTCTAGACTAACCACAGGTATGATCCGAAGTAAAAAAAAAGAGGTTATCATGAGGTTGTTAACATGGCAGTTTATCAGTGGATGTTTGCTGGAACTGTTTGTAAACAGCGTGTTTCCTGACGGACACACACAGCGTGACTCCGGTCAGGTAGAGACCGGTCTCCAGTCAGCACCGATGCAGACTCGCTGTTTGAGGGCTTGATAGCCCACTCCCCCTCCACACCTCTCCACACTCGTTGCTTTGGAACAGCACTAAATGTGGCGGACCCTCCGTGCGAACGCGCAAACGGAGGGGTAGGGTGTAGGGTTAGGGTGTAGGGGGCGGTTTGGGATTGGGCCTTAGTCCTGCCGACAGGAGATGCGAGCGGAGGAGTCGAGGAGGGGAACCGAGGAGAGAGGAGGGGAAGCAGCAGGCGGTTAGAGAAATGAGAACTCCTCCGGTCATTTTAAAGAGACGGACGTCTCATTAAATGATTAATGATGACAGGAGGCACAGCAGCCCTCTGTCTGATGGACAGATGTGTTCATGACGACTTCTATATTTACTTTTAATTCATTCACAGTGCGGTATAATGAGACAATAACAGGCTACAGATGCGGACACACACACACACACACACACACACACACACGTATATATTTATATAAATATATACAATTTCAGAATCAAACAGCACTCATAATAACGTAACACTATCAGAGACTGGATATATCCCCCCCCCCTCTCTGGTCGCTACAATGAGGGAAATAAATGACGGGCCAAAAGTTTTATTTACAAGTATTACAAGTAAGCAGAGGACACCAAACCAACTGAGACCTGTCTGTCCGCTGCATCTACGCACACACTGTACCACACACACCTACACCACACACACGCACCTACAGCTCCTAAAGCATAATCAGGCTACAGCCGTTGAGTATTTTATTTTGTGAAGCACTAAATGGTTTTAGAAAAATATCGACTCTTTGTTTGTAGATATCTACTAAACTAAAGCATAAAAATACAGAGAGTAATGTAGGCCTGTTATACGGAGTGATATGTAAGGCACTTAGTGTTAGGTAGCGTGGAAACGGTAGGACCCAAATGCAGAACAAAAAGAGGTAACAGGTCTAGAAACAAAAAATGAGCTTTATTTACAAAGCTGATGAGAAAAAAAGCATGGCATGGATAACATGGGTAGCACTAGGAATAATCGTGACCAACATGGAGGGAGACAGGAAAAACCAACAATGAACCGACCAGGCACACAGGGGAAGACAAGACTAAATACAGAGAGGGGTAATCACAAGACAAGACACAGCTGGGGTAAGGGAGGCAGAAACACAAGGGCAACAGGTGAACACAATCAGACAATCAGGTAGGAGGGAAAACAGACAGAAAGCAACAGGCAAGACAGGGGGTGAACACTTTTCAAAATAAGACAGGAAACCAAAGACAGAAAAAGACAAGACAAAACACAACACAAACAGATCGTGACACTTAGTCCTTAGTTACTCCAGGGAGAATGTCCCTGTAATTGGTAATTGTAAGTCGCTTTGGATAAAAGCGTCAGCTAAATGAAATGTAATGTGACATATATTATACACACTGCTCTGCTTTCTGCACGGACCTCACAGCTGTTCTCACTGTAAACATCGCGTCGCGATGAAAGCAGTTAATAAAATAATATCCAGGGGATGCATGCAGAGCTGTGATTGGCTGAGATCAGTCCGGCCGTGCGTCACGACTCTTTGAAACATCTCTGTTGCCGGAAATGCATCCACGAAGGAGCCGTGGAGGACCCATCAGTGTCTCCTCGGTTAGAGCTCCTCCAGAGAGCCTCCTCGACGCTCGATCCTCGGTCCTCGATGTGCATTTCGAGAAATGAGATGTCCTTCAACATGGCGCGCTGAAATCCATTTCCGGGTCACTACCGGAGGACCGAGGAGTCGAGGAGGGGGATTTGATGAAATGAGAAAGGGCCCAAGGCTGCGTCTCAGGTCGATTAAATGGATTCCTTGCGTCCCTCACTTGCGTCGTTTCCCTGCGACTAGTCCCTCCCACCAGGGAAGCATGGAGAGACGCAAGGAAACCACGAGGAGCAGGGAAATTAGTTTTAAGAGCAATGGGACGTCCTTTCCTCCGGAGCGTCACGTGAAGCGACGTCCGTTTGTGATGACGCCGCACAGCTGATCGTCTGACAGCAGCTCTGTCCCCGTTATTTTCACAAACATCCCCGCCTATGTTAGTACACATTTACTGACACAAACATTTGTATCATCTGTTGTAGACCCAAATACATTAAATAAAATAAGAACTCATTCTCAAAAAAGATAAACGCCATTCTTAAAATGTATAAACGAACAATAGTTGGATTAATATTGATTAGAGTGCACAATAGAAATAAAATAATTGAGAGAAGAAAAAGAGATATGTTATCTATCAAAACCCAGTTAGATTAACATTCATTGGATTGCACACTTTGTTTGTTTGTGTGGATATGTAGCAAATTAACATGTTAAATAGCACTTAATGACTGACTGAATGGAAATGACAATCATGAAAATGTTTCCAATAAATGAATAAAATACTTTTTGACCACTTTGTTGTTCAGATATATCACACATTTGTAACTAAATTATACATTAATTGAAACAAAACACAGTATAAACTGAGGAGTGAGTCCCGTGAGTTTCATGTGTTTTCTTCACTTCGCTGGGAAACTGCTCTCATGCAACCCAGTCTCACGGCATTTCGTGTTATTAGTCACGAAATTAATGTAATCTATTGATTCGTGTTCACCAACACGATTTTCGCTTTTTTTTCGTGTCACACAGAGCGATTTTAAAAGCAATGTATTTCTATTGGTAGTATGTTTCGTGCCTGCACCACGTCTTTTTGTCCGGTCGGGTCTTGGAAGACCAGAAGCTGTGTGGTTCATAAAAACATGTTCTTACTCAATATCTTACCCTGTGCCTAACCCTAACCCTATTATTTGAAATTGTATAATGTCTGAGTTTTTTTGCCGTCCGTGAGGAAAAGCAATGGCTCAGAGCCTCAGAATACTGACATCTGTAGTTTATGTCATCTTTGTTTCCTTCTAATTTGTTATTATTTGGTGCAGGCACGAAACATACTACCAATATAAATACATTGCTTCTAAAATCGTTCTGTGTCAGAATACTGAAATCTGTATTTTTTTTAAATGTCTTTTTCCTTCTAATTTTTTATTATTTACGTTGCTTTTAAAATCGTTCTGTGTGACACGAAAGAAATGGCGAAATCGTGTTGGTGAACACGAATCAATAGATTAATTTTGTGACTATAACACGAAATGCCGTGAGACTGTGTTGTCTCATGTCAAGAAGCAACAGATCAGTGCATGCACTGCATCGTCCAATCAGTGAGCGATACACAGTAAGGGGACGGGGAGAGTCTCTGAGGATTTCATCGGAGGATGGTCTGGTGGTTGCTCGGTTATCGCTCCTCCATTATCGCTCCTCGCTCCTCGCTCCTCGATCCTTTCTCCGGCAGAAATAAGAGCCATGGGACGCTACTCAAGATGGCGCAGACAAATCAACTTCCGGTGATACCGAGGACCGACGACCGAGGAAATGAAAAAAGTCGACCTGAGAAGCAGCCCAGCACACATGTATAATGACGGATAGATGACGAATAAATTAACATATACTAAATAGTTGCATTCGGTTTTTAGCACCTGGCTGATAAGGGCACAAGCTCTTACGTTGGTAATGATTGTATACAAGCAAGGGTGTGCAATAAACAGATACCATCGGTTAGAGAGTCTGACCATCATTCAGCCGGGGACGCTACAATTATTATAGTGAATGTTTAAATTCTATCAATAAAGATTAAGCCCCAGAAAGCACATGGCTACTTAACATGCAAAATGACGTCATTCTGCATGTTAAGTAGCCATGTGATTTCGTGTTATGGCTGAATCTTTATTTATTGATTAGATCATGTTACTCTGATGATATATATATATATATATATTAAATATGAAATCGAATATAAATGTAAAATGTATAGTGTGAGTTTTTATCACATATTAATGTAACTGTAATGTCATCATCAATGTAAAACCCTAAAATATATATTTTAATTGTTTTACTTCCTCTTCTAGGATGAAAAGCATTCATCCTAGAAGAACCATGTTTGGGTTAGCTAGACTACTTTTGAAAGAGTTTAAAATTGCATTTACAGACTTTTCGAATTCCATTAGCATCATTCTCATTGCTTCGTCTTTCATGAAAGACTTTGCCGCTTCAGCGGAGGCGGAGGCGGTGTCCAAAGAATTCTTCAGCTATACAAAAAGAAACAACAACATTAGCATCAAGACCGAGAGAGAAGGTTTAAAGAATGTTAAGACAGTAAACTTAAACTAGCATCAAGTTCGAGAAAACACCATTTAAAGAAAAGTATAGTGTACAACATCTTCTAGCAGAAAAGCTTAAATATACATTTTTTAATGATGTTTTCATTGGTTTTATAATCACCTAAAACTTAAAGGTAACTAGACGGAGTGTTAGCATCAAGGTAGCTAGAGATAGCGTTAGCATAAAGGTAGCTAGACTGAGTGTTAGCATCAAGGTAGCTAGACAGAGTGTTAGCATAAAGGATGAGAGAATGTTAGCATCATCATAGATGGGTCATTCCAGAATTGAAGGACATTTCATGTCCCCCATATCAAAAATCATATAATCCATTCCTAAAAAGCAAAAAGTAGTTTCAAAATATTATTTAAAATATCAAATAGCTCTCAAACATCCCCTAAAATTGCCTTTTTCGCTTGTCTCCGCTTCTTGGTGACCAACTTGCATGTCAAATATAACATTTAAAATAGGGTTTTTATTTCCTTTTTTTGGCATTATTCGATTGATATATTTCTGTTGTAATGTTAAAATTAATTTGTTAAATCATAAACATATTTTAAATAACAGTAATTATACACTGAAGGTGTGTCCCTCAACATGCGTTCAACCCTGTTGAACCCAAACCTTTTTAGCTTGGCAGAGGAAGTGAAAACACTGTTTTTCACATGGCACAGTGGAAAGGACATCAGCAAGCCATGTGCTACATGGGTAGACCAAAACTAAGTCCTCTCTTTTCTTTTTTATATATTTCCAATCTTGTCACTCTTGAAGGAGTGTGGCACTCATACAACGCAACCCTGTTACTCAAATTATGAAACTAAAACAAATTAATTCCAAATGTATCTTTCTTTAGTTACATATCTAAGTGTGTCCATTCCTTGACAATAGCATTACATTGTGCAGTTAGCATTAATTCCTGAGATAAAAGCTAAAATTAGCATTGATTTGCAGCCCTGTTACTTTCAACCCTGTTACTATAAGTATAATATATAATAATAACAGAGTTGATTCTTCATTGGAAAATATATATAAAATATTACCAAACAACATTTCTGTGGTCCTGAGTATTTATTTGTCTCATTTATGTCATTATCTACAATCAAAAGTAATGTAGCCATTCAACCCTGTTACTTACACAACCCTGTTACTCTAATTTCAACCCTGTTACTATCATTTTCTATTAAAATAATAAAATTAAACCAGATGTATCCAAAAACTACATTTAATTTAAATGTGACTTTCTTTACTTAAAGATGGGGTAGGTAAGTTTGAGAAACCGGCTCGAGATACACTTTTTGTTATATTCCATGGAATGCTCTTAACATCCCGATAGCAATGAATATCTGAAGTGCTTTGACAAAAAATCCATACAAAAATGTCATCTGTGGAAGCCGTAGTACTGTAAAAAGCACGACCAATCATCTGAGCCGGCCCGGCTAAAATAACTGGATGGCCTACCTGCCTGTCAGCCTTCCATCTGGGCAC
>CALSBW010029403.1:96047-109544 GCA_943590975.1 Lindbergichthys nudifrons | reverse complement strand
GTGTGTGTGTGTGTGTGTGTGTGTGTGTGTGTGTGTGTTGATGTGCCAGGCAGACAGGCAGATCAGTAGCTTATCTGACATATAAATGGTCAAAAATTGTACTTTTTAGCCTACGAGCTTCCCGTTCGAGCGAACGACTATGGGCTCAGAACAGTCTCATAATACACACATGCACACAGAAGGATTCACACTTGTATTTCATGATCCGCAAAAGGAGTCACACTTGTATTTCCGGATCCACACTTGTGTTTTTCAATGCACACACAAATGTGTTCCGTTTCATATTCATGTAAATAAAATCCAAATACAGAAAAAAGTTTTACATATGTATTTTTGATCCTCACATATTTGTTTTTTGTTTAAAACCTCTGAACCTGCAAACACAAACCGCTTTCTGTGCATGGATCGCTGTGCATTCGTGTGTGGGTTTTTTGAGACTCCCCTGACGGTCACCCGATTCGTACTTGTAATTTTTTCTATCTATGGCCAATCAGATGTCTCCTTCATTCTAAGCCAATCACATGAGCGTGTCCCCACGAGGGTAGATTTATTGTGAAAATACATATGTAAAACTTTTTTCTGTATTTGGATTTTATTTACATGTATATGAAACGGAACACATTTGTGTGTGCATTGAAAAACACAAGTGTGGATCCGGAAATACAAAGTGTGAGTCCTTCTGTGTGCATGTGTGTATTATGAGACTGTTCTGAGCCCATAAACGACTATTCCTTTGCAATGTAACATCACATTGGATATGCGCTTAAGTTGTCCTGGATTGGCATTTTTTCGATCATTTTCCTATGAGGAATTAGCAAAAATGTGCTTAAAATGCATGAAAAAACGCAGGCCACGCCCACATTCGTCATTCTTTGCGACATGTTAAATATAAGTTCATACTCACCCCCAGAGTATGTCTAAATTTGTTTTTATTATTTCGTCCATCCTTTCTTGAGTTATCCATTTGTCGTGTTTTTGGCGCCCCCTATAGTCCAAAATGAAAATACCTTTGTGTGCCTATTCCCCAATACAGACTGAACCTATCCACCAACATGTGTGTTATTTGGAAACATTGTTGATGAGTTATGAGCATTTCTTTCTAAGCCACACCTTTTTGCTAATACGTTTTGATTAATGGCGGCCATATTTATTAACTGAACATGCTCATTTCCTACTGTAATGTGTGTGACCCTCCACCGATGCTGTATACAAAGATTGGTGTTGATAAACAAAAATTGAAATTTAGGATAATATTTCACTGTTTTTAACATAATGCTAATTTAAAAATAAATCAAAGTAGGCGGAGCTTAGGGGTTCAAGAGGACTTTATGTAGAGCAGGTCCACCTGGATAAGGGTGCAAAATGTCAGGTCCATCCGACTATGTACATTTTTCAAAAATGTTTTACATATAGATGGCGCTAGCAAGCATGTTGGACATTATCGACTCCAGAATGTCAAATCTTTCACCGGTCCTGAGAAGGGTCTAGCTGCGGCCGCGGCAAGTACACGACACTACACGACACGCCCCCTACACGACACGCCCCCTACACGACACGCCCACCTGACACGACACTATGGTGGCTGAGAGACATTACCGTACATGGTAGATTAAAAACGAATTGCAAATGTTATTGTAGCATTTTAAGCAACTATTAGGCAAATAAATTAATAACCTAGTCTATCCGTTTGAGACACAACAGTATAACTTTCAACCCAAATCATTTTGTCAACAAACGGTGGTTTAGTAAACTTTTTTTTAATATGTAAAATAGGTATTAATGAGATAATCTATTAATTATGTTTGTCTGCTACACATGTATTTATACATAAATGTAGATATTCGTGAACATCTAAATATAGTTGTCTTTTAAGATATACATAATCACATCATGGGGTCATTAAGGACCAAATTA
This sequence comes from Lindbergichthys nudifrons, assembly GCA_943590975.1. NCBI lineage: Eukaryota > Metazoa > Chordata > Actinopteri > Perciformes > Nototheniidae > Lindbergichthys > Lindbergichthys nudifrons. The sequence goes on along the minus strand of CALSBW010029403.1, from coordinate 107,630 downwards.
GGAGGGCCAGTCAGGCCACTAATGAGCTCAATCATTCACATGTATTATTATTACTTTATAAATTAAAAGTACTAGGGGTCTATTACAAAACCTTTGAAGGAATCGTCATTCTGAATGTTTCTGGACTTTAAAAACATCATGGCTCAAGATCCTGTTCTAAGATTATTCATACTCATTTGTGAATTTAACATCCATATTCACTCAAAACTGAAACACCAACATTTTTTTTGAAAGCATTGCAGGCCTAAAGCTCCAAGTCAGTGACCTATATTTAAATTTCTTCCATCAAACTTTAAAAATGGCAAACAGCATGTTTTTAAAGATTTCATCTTTAAGAAACAAAATATCAAATTTGAACAGAAGGGTTTAAAAACACGTTTTTAATGCAAATAAACTTGAAACATAAACCTATTTGTCATTTCAAAATTCACTTGTATTGTCTGCGTGAAAGGCACAGTAGGCTATGAGCGAATACATATCAACATTAAAAAAATGACAAAGTCGTACAATATATACCATGTGCTACTGTCTAGGATTAAGTATGATGAGACTTTTTTTAAGGAGGGACCCCAGAGCCAAGGGCAGGCCGAGCAGACCGCCTTCTCCCGCCGCAGGCTTCCCTGGTGATGGGCTCCGTGTAACAAGTCCCCTCAGTCTGTGCGGGGAGCTGCACCACGGTGATGCTGCTGTCATCGCTCGCCTCTCCTCCGGTGGTGCCCTCGGCTCCCTCCGCCGCCACACTGCCCAGCACACTGGAGATCACTAATGTCTCTCAGCCACCGTAGTGTCGCGTCAGGTGGGCGTGTCGTGTAGGGGGCGTGTCGTGTAGTATCGTGTACTTGCCGCGGCCGCAGCTAGACCATATTGCCGGTCCTGCCGTCCGTGCAAAATTTCGCTGCATGAATGACGTCGTAAAGCCCTCAAAAACAGGTTTTAAAGCACACAGGAATAATAATAAGAATTCTACGAATAACAATAGGTCTTCGCACACTTCGTTCTCAGGCCCTAATAATTCCTAGAATAACAATAGGTTCCTCGCACTTCGTACTAGGACGGCGTTGGGTCCTAGCGCTCCGCGCTCGGGCCCTAATAACTTAAATTGATATAGCGCCTTTCAGGGGACCGAGGGTCGCTTTCCAGAAAAACAGGAGTAAAAAACAAACAAAAAACAGTCAGAGGAAGAATTCATGTTGTTTTGTTTGTCTGTTTCACATCTTGTACGTACTATTTTGAGTAAGAGTTCTTTCTCCATGCATGCGGCAACGACTCCCAAGACAGAGGGGACGAAGACACCGAGGGCAATCATCCAAATCCCGAACACATCCCCCACCGCCTGGAAAAACAGGACAACACAAGATCAAGTTTCTTTAATTTTGCAAAGTATTAAGCACAGATGGGCCCATATTTCATCCTCAGTATCTCAATCTCAATTTATTTATATAGCACATTTAAAACAACTTCAATCGACCAAAGTGCTGTACAGGGAACAAATATGAAATAACACAATAGGAGTAAATAATAAAACAAGATAAAAAGTACAAATAACTAGAATCCCAAACAGTATAGGTAAAACATCCTCTACTGCAGGGGTTCTCAAACTTTTTGTTTATGCGGACCACTATTCATTATCAAGGATTTTCGCGGACCACCTCATATGCAAACCGTAAAAATAAGTACATAAACGTAGTGTTAAAATGACGATATTTTTTTTATAGTTTATTATAGACAATCAAAAGTAAATTGAAGCCTATCTGATACTTTTGTGACCGGTGTCTGTCTGCGTTGTGTATGTTTCTCAAAGAGGACGGCGGACGATGTTTTAATTAGGTCATCCCAAACAATGCCACAAGTGCGCACGCGCGCAGTGCACTCACAAAACGGGCAGACAGGTCTACAAAAAACTACCGGTATGCTTAGTCCTACTTTAGTTACTGTAGGCCTACTGCAAAAAGCAGACGGCGCTGCGCTCAACACACACACAGACTCAAAACCATGGACACACAGGCATATAAGTAACATAAACAATATAGAGGCCTAAGTTGCATAAATGCTTGAGCTACAGTATTGCAACTAAGCAGACAGCGCTGCTTCTCTCGCTCTCTCTATCTCCACTTTCAAAATCTATTTAAATCTCAAAACAAACAAACTAAATTCCCAAAGTTGTCCTGAAATTAAAGTTGGGGTAGGTAAGTTTGAGAAACCGGCTCGAGATACACTTGTTGTTATATTCCATGGAATGCTCTTAACATCCCGATAGCAATGAATATCTGAAGTGCTTTGACAAAAAATCCATAAAGAAATGTAATCTGTGGAAGCTGTAGTACTGTGAAAAGCACGACCAATCATCTGAGCCGGCCCGGCTAAAGTAACTGGATGGCCTACCTGCCTGTCAGCCTTCCATCTGTGCACAAACTTATCTCGTGCCCTCATTGGTCATGTGCGCGTTCGTGTGTGTTGGAGGAGGGGCTCTGTAAGGAAGTGGCAGATTTTCTCCGGTTGTGTATTTTCAAATTCTAGCGATCTCGAGCTGGTTTCTCCAAAATTACCTACCCCACCTTTAACTTATTAAACGAAACGAAAAATATAGCCTACTCAGGGGTGGATCTAGAAAAATATTCATGGGGTGGCAAGAGGGTGGCAGGAGATTTTGAGGGGTGGCATCCCCTGGCAGAAGTATATGCTGATTTAATTGCAGTCATATCAATCAATGTTAACTTGGAAAGCCACAATATTGATATTTTAACTGAATAACATTAGGTGACATTATTGTGGCACATCAGTAAAGCCTTAAATAGAAATATATAAGATGGCAGACATAATTGAATGCATTTTAACTGAACAATAACTGAATTAGTTTGTTTCACTCTTAGACTAGGGGAACCAAATCTATGCAGACTGCTGCAATAAGTACATTAATTAACTGTATCATCGATGTTTGTCTGAATTAATATGATAATATTAATATCTTTTTTTTACCGATGCACAGACGCTACAATCGATGCATCGCGAGTTCAACCCAAACTGTAGCCGATGTGCATTCTTTCAACCGGTGCATTCGCATCTTGAACGTTTATGCCGGTGCACCGATGCGAATCGGTGAATCTTAACATCCCTAATGTGAACGCAATAGCAGGGCACGAACGTAGCAGCAGCAGCAAGCAATGCATGGAGAGAGATCTGGCAGGTTAAATAGAGCGGCATATTAAGGAGACTCTGTTTGGTTGGTTGTAGACTGGCAAGGGGCGTTATGTATGAATGCAGCGTAAGTGCTCGAGTTGACTGCCTGAACTAGCTCGCAGGCTTCGCTCCATTTAACAAAATAATGTTGTTTAATCCACGTTGGTGTAAGTACAAAACCATCGCTATGTTTTTTTGTCAGGAAATGCAGACCGGCTCATACAAACGATTTGTAATCATCATCCTCACGATCATTTAATGTATCATATGTTCGCCAAATTGACATGAAGGCACTAATAAATGTAGTTTAATCCACGTGAGTTTACAACTGCAAAAATAATCGGTTTGTTTTTATATCACATCCGACGGGAGGAAAATGCAGCACGGCTCTCACTACCGATATTTATTCCTAATTTAATCATCATCTTCACGATCCTTTATGTTTATGTTCTACGAATTGACATGAAAGCACTAACAAATATGAATATACTGTAGTCAACTTCATTAAAATGTTATTAACTTGCCCAAACTCAGTAATTCACACTAAAAACAATGATTTGTTAAACTAACATGATTTAATTACGTGAAAAAATTCCACGCAATTACATTTCAGATGGAGCAGCTTATTTCAGACTCCAGCTTATGCTACCTTCCAGCTACCTGCATAAGACCTGCAAAGACCAGTATCTGGGAATGTTAAGCCCTCCCACTATTTTCCAAGAGGGCGTTGCCAGATTTTCAATTTCAGGATTTAACCAGGAGATGGCGCTTCCTTCACAAAAACAGGAAGACAACTTTTCATGGACTTTCAGTTTTGTTTAGAAGAGCATTTGAACACATCAATGTTTTAGATCAAATAAAGTATATCTAATCTTGTAATTCAATAATATATAGTCTTTATATATTAAATAACTATGGCCAAACTAAGACTTAGTTTTTCAAAAGAGAAAATGCAGATATTATATAAAAAACTAAAGTTAAAATCTTGTTTTTAATGCCCCAAGAGCAATAAAAACACTTGGTAAAAAAATACAAGCTGTAAAAATACTTATATATATTTAATACTAATAACATAATACTTAATTTCAGATGATAATACTTTTCAGTGTCTGTCTCATGCAGCAGCTGACCCGGCCGACAGTACAAATAAACATTTATAACTAGTTTAGGTTGTTTGAGAGGTAATTAAAATAGCTAAGGGTGATGATCTGACTTGAAGTGTGTGTTTTTGCTCCTAATTAAATGTGTACAAGATGTGAAGTCAACAGGTATTCACTCAGAGGGGAGTACTGTAGCTACTATTTATTTTCAAATGCATATAGGCTCAGTCAAGAATTTGAATGGGATGGGGAGACGTGTGTGATTAAAAATGAGTGTCCAAACTATGGCCAAACTAAGACTTAGTTTTTCAAAAGAGAAAATGCAGATATTATATAAAAAACTAAAGTTAAAATCTTGTTTTTAATGCCCCAAGAGCAATAAAAACACTTCTGTGATTCTCCAGAACTCACAGCTGGCCAGCGGCCCACCGGGATAAGTCCTGACTCTCCCGACGGCCAATCCGTGCCTCCCCTGACTGCACGTTGCTGACACACACCGCTGCAAACTCTCTGCATGGAGGAGCCGCGGAGGAAGAGACAAACGTTCACTAAGCCGAAAAAACTATATCCGGTCACAGTGATCTGCTATTTTAAAGTAAATTCAACACATATCGACCCTAAATATAGCATATATTAAGAACGAGAAAGTGTTAACATCGTTTTTTGTAAACATATGACAAATGTGCGAGGGTGATGACATCAGAGCATCGTCCTATGGGCTTAGCCCCGGACAGCCCCGGCCCAATTCAACCCCTGCCAGAGGCTATACAACAACATCTGAAAGGTCAAAAAAACAAACAGGGCTAGACAGCCATTTGTAGCATATGGGAGAATGGTGATGTGAACTCAACACGTAGTCACTCAGAGGGGTACACTAATTATTTTCAAATGCGCATAGGCAATGCTATCTATTTACATGTACTGTAGGCTCTTTCAGTCAAGAATTTGAATTTGAATGGGATGGGGAGACGCTCTGCCAACACTGACCCAATATTCTGCTCCTTACAACCCACTCACTGCCTGTGTTTTAACATTCGTACATTTCTGAATGAGGCCTAACATTCCGAGGTTATTCCGTATTTTCTGAGTTCTTGGTCATTTTCCACGGGGGCGTTGGGAGATGGCACATCAGCATAAATACAGCGCTGTGACACCACACCTCAGCAGGAGCCGAGGTAGCGTGCAAACCATAGGCGGCTGCCCTGAGTTAGGAATTTCATGCTTATTCACACTGCAGATGGCCGTTAAAATCAGATTCTATCACGCTGCAGCATGCACTTCTTGATTCCAAACTGCTATTGAACGGTAATAAAACCAAAGCAATGCTTTTTGCTCAAAAGTCAGCGTCCTCCTCTTGCCTCTCCATTGACAACCTTGATGGCGTTTCTGTTGAGTTTGTTGATACCTACAAATATCTGGGCTTTTGGTTGGACAGTAATCTGAACTTTAAACACCATATTGAAGTTCTATCAAAGAAATTGAAATTCACTCTTGGTTTCCTTTACAGACTTAAATGTTGTTTTTCAATTTCATCCTGTAAAAGGTTGGTCTCTGGCTTATTCCTGTCCCAGCTGGACTACGGTGATACCATTTATAGATTTGCCTGTCCCACTGTTTTGGCCAAACTTGACCCACTCTACCATGCTGCACTGCGTTACATATCAAATGCACCCTATAGGACTCATCATTGCACACTGTACAGCCTAACTGGATGGTCCTCACTTAGTATGCGTAGGATGCAGCATTGGTTTTTATTAATGTATAAAGCCATTTTAGGAAAGCTTCCACTCCACATATGTGCAAGATTTGCTCCAGTTTGTAACTCTCACAACCTCAGATCCAGTGCCTGGATACGGGTCCAGGTTCCTGCTGTGCGGACTGAGGCTGGAAAAAGGAGTCTTTTTTTATTATGGTCCTTGGTCTTGGAATGACCTTCAATCATGCCTAAAACTGATGGCACTTGTCTCTATATCATGTTTTAAATTGAAGTTGTCGGAAGTCCTCACCACCAGCTGCTCTTGCAGTAACAAGTAGTGCACCTTTCTTACTCTGTCCCTAATGTGCTCAATGTAGGGACTGCTTTTTCGTCTTTTGTTTTCTTAGTTATGTTCTCTGTATTTTATATGTCTGTGTTATGTGTTATGTGTAACGTTGCTGCCTTCTTGGCCAGGTCAGCATTGAAAATGAGATTTTATCTCAATGTTTTTATCTGGTTAAATAAAGGTTAAAAAAATATATAAAAAATAAAACAAATCCCTCTGGACTTGCACGTGCCTCAAGGTCTCATACTTTTGTTGGTATTTACTGAAGAACTTCAGACTTGTGCTAATTGACGGGAAAATATTCCTAAAACGTCCAAATAGTCACAGCAGGGATTTGCCACTGTGCCACTACAGTTGATCTGTGTGTCTACAAAGAACGCTTTTCATTTGCTAGATGCTGATGTAGCTATTTGGATTACTTTTGAAGATGCAGTTGGGAATATTTCCTCAACCCTGCTTTGTTATTTTCAGAAAAGTGAAACTTGGCCTATAAAATGATAGAATTTAAAAGAGTCTTGAAAAGGCATGGTGATGGCAATAAATGCATTAATGAATCCCCAAAATCTACAGAATACATTTAATTTAAGGGGAGCAGTTACTGAGAAGTATATAATGAGAACTAAGTTTGTGACAAGATGAGAAGTCAACAGGTATTCACTCAGAGGGGGGTGGGTACTAAATGCCACCCATTTACATGTAGGCAAACAAAGTCAAATATCAACATACAGTAGGGGGGTGGGGGTTGGTGAACGGTATGTGGGACACTGAAAAGTCTATGTTAAAAAGCCTCAGTCACCTTAATTCATGTAATAAAAACATCTCAGGTCAGTAACACTGAAAGCTAAATGTGCAATACCATGTTCAGCTATGTTACTATTTACTGTATAATGTTATTATTGTTACAGAAGATGTTTTTCTTTATATTGAAGTTAAATGCATCAATCTGGTGCACTTTGAGGTCAAAATTAAGAGATTTATGGATACCGCTGGAAAAAGCTGCAGTACATATGCCGAGCCTGTACGTAGCGCTGTACATATATATATATATATATATACATATATATGTATATGTATATATATATATATATATGTATATATATGTATATGTATGTATATGTATATATATATATGTATATATATATATACATACATATACATATATATATACAGTGCAATAATTATTTCATGCTAAATGAAGCTCTGTTGCTTGGATATCACTAGATCCTGTTACAGCGTAATATAAAAGTACATAACGATTGATGTGTAAATTAGCATAATTACTAGCTGAGCGCTAGCATAATTACTAGCTAAGCGCTAGCTGCTAACTGCCGCCTCGTTAATATCAAATCTATCATAATAACAATCCATTACCATGCTCTCATGAACGTGCGGTGCTGTTACGTGTACGCAAATTGACCCCCATTTTGGGGGGTATGGTTAAAGTTGCGCATGCGCTATGAGCGCACATACGGGTACTTCTCAGGCATGCTGGGTAATCTGTGACGTTTCGCTCTCTCAAAAGTTAGGCCATTTTATCATCATACGCGAATGAGCAACTCTGATAGGAATGGATGAGGCCCCGCCTCCCACGCTGTATCCAGTTCTTATTATACATCCATGGGTGGGGGCCGAGGGAACCGGGCAGAGTTTTTCGCCGGTCAACGTGTGTGAAAGTTTAAATCTTCCTTATTGAGCTTTAAAACAAATGAATAACGACTATATATAATAATAAAATAAACACCGGCTGTTGTTATGCCTGCTGTAACATTAAATTACTCCGTTCTCCGCTTATAATTATGCCGTTACAAGCTTCAAAGTTGTATTTATCATCTAAATTTGCCGAAACAAGTTTAATATTCTTAAAGCCAAGACTTTGTTTATTTGAAATCAGATGAAAACAAACTGTAACGGACCCTGCCGTGTTATCTATGATTACTATATGCCTTACTGTACATTCATAATTTCAGCCGGAGGGAGGGGGGCGGCGCTGCGGAAGAGCAGATTGCGAGTGAGAGGTGCCTGTCATCTTCCCTTTACAAGCTTAACAAATGTATTTATCGTGTGATTTTGGAAATAAAAGTTTCATATTCTGAAAGCCAAGACTTTGTTTATATATTATACGAGGGTAGCTATGACGTCAGAAGGAGTTACCAAAAATGAGAGCTGCCGTAAAAGTGTTTCTAGGATTTCTAAACAAACTATTACAGCTGTTATAAAGCATTAAATAAAAAGTCATGAAAGAGATAAGGAGGAGAAAAGGCTTAAGGAAGTAAGCAATTAATACAGAATGTCGAAATCCTCTGTTTCACCCGATGCCGAACATTGAAGACAGAGGACGGCGGTCCCCCAATCTACACAGCGGGAGAAAGAATATCATAAAGCAGATCGGAGGAGACATCACGATCTTCCCACATTAGTGCAATTCACCTATACTTAACCCCAAATAAAAGAACCCAATAAAAACAGTTGTTAAATAATAGTGAAGTCACGTTGTAATAATAACTCATCTCTTGGTTTGAGTGTTCTTTTTCTGCTTTGCCAAAAGCCACTGTGTCAAGTGTCTAGTGACTATTTCTCTTAGCGGAGGCATGTCAATTTAAATCAATACATACAACTATTTTTTAAATCAATAAAAACATTTTCGAAATCCATAAAAGCATTGGGAGTCATGTCGTTACTTTGTTGAGAATGTGGCCATGTAATAAACGGGATAATTTGCAGCGACTTGGTCATTGTGGGGAAAAATAACACCCATCCTGATCGTTTCAATGAAGTTGAATACAGTATATTCATATTTGTCAGTGATTCCATGTCAATTCGGCGAACATAAACATAAATGATCGTGGTGAAGATGATGATTAAATTAGGATTAAAAATCGGGAGAGCCGGCTGCATTTCCTCTCGTTCGTTTTTTTCGACTAAACAACATTATTTTGTTAAATAACAACATGGTGATGTTTTGTAAATGATTACATGTCTTATTTAGCACAGACTATGATCCTATCCGTGACATATGGATCTTAACAAAGATCCGCTATACAGTAGTACCAGACATACTGTACATCCAGCTTACTGTATCGAAGTTGATTTCATATGAGCTCCAGTGTGGAACCCTACTGCACCCCCTGGTGGATCAATGATCCATTGCAGCTGGCTTCACAATAATTAAATGTATTTATCACGGGGGCGGTATCAAGTCAGACTGGAGGCAGGCTCTTCATCACTAACCTTTCACGGGCCGATCACGGACCGTGCACGAGCCAACCACGACCCTCGAGTTTCAAACTGTCCTAAATAAGACGCTCCATCTGTATGTTACTCCAATTTAAAGTGGACCTATCATGCTATATTTGAATAATATAGTGTAGGACCATACCTATATAAGGCATATTTATATATATTTTTTTCAAAATACCAAACAGATCATGCATTTTAGCCATGCCTCATTTCGCTCAATTTGCACTTTTTTAGCTCTGTTTTTGCAAGGGCTGATTCTGTGAGAACAGCACCATCTACAGGCCTGGCATATGTACTACAGCGTCTCCAGCGCTTTCGAACGGCAATGGCCGTGGCTGCCTCCTCCTGATTGGTGGAGTTGGCCCAATAGCCGTAGCGCCACCGTCCTGACGTCAGGACAGTGTTCAAATCTGGATCAGTTTTGATCAGATCTGTTGCAGCCCCTTTTTTAGAGATTTGGGTATGGAGGAAAATAGAGAGGGTTGTGTTTTCTGACACTTGGTGAGTTCCCTGGAACACCAGGGACACATATTCATGTAGAAAAGACGTACAAAAGTGCATTTTGCATGATAGGTCCCCTTTAAATGAAATATGTACATAATACATGATTCACTGTTGTTAACCCAACACCTGTTTATTTCATTCATCCAATGTAAAAGTAATACTTCAGGTTGACATATTTTACTTTAGCTTAAAGGGGACCTATCATGCAAAATGCACTTTTGTACGTCTTTTATACATGAATATGTGTCGCCGGTGTTCCAGGGAACTCACCAAGTGTCAGAAAACACAACCCTATCAAAATCATCCTAATGACCACAGTGGTCAGTCCACTTACCCAGGAATTTTGAGTTGAACAATTACAGGAATATTATGTCTTTATGTTATAATAATGTAAAAATATTGTATTAAGTTGTTACCACAGAACATTTGCATAATGTTTTAAACATAAAGTATGTTATCCTTCTCTAAAATAATAACATTCTGGCAACATAAAAAAATCTAACTTGCAGCTGAAAACGTTTTAAGAATAGTAGGGCATAATGTTCTAACAATGCTATTAAAAATATTTTAGGAAGGTTATCACCAAACATTTTAAGAATGTTTTTGGAGAACATTATCCTACCTTTCAGAAGAATGTTCTGGGAACCAAAAGAAAACTTCCCACTGAAAGCATTCTTAGAACAATAAATGTAACATTCTCAGAATGTTTTTAGAACAAAACATTTCAAGCTGGGATCTACGTATTAACATAAAAGGCAGCCATTTATAAAGTTAGAGGCTCATTTAGATTTGTAAACCTCTGAATGGTCAAAATGTTGAATTGAAAATAAAAAAAGAAATGTCTGCATTTCGAAAGCCAAAATGTAGGACTTGTTGTGGATTCACTATCTGTGATGTTGTTTTTGTGGTTGTTGTTGTTGTTGTTGTTTACCTGGAAGCCTGAGTAGGAGACGTGCACTGCTAGGATGACCAGCAAACAGCCGGGTATCTGAGGACAGATTCAAATATGTTCAAAACGGCAGGTATGGAGGCTGAAGAGTGCCAAACAATATCGATTTCTTTTGAAAATTGAGGATAAAAGACAACATGTAAACAATTTAGAAATCATTTAAACCAATTGGAAAATAAACTAACATATATCTAAATGGAATAAAAAACACAAATGGCAAATTGTGTTTCTCCTTTCACGTCTTTTGTAATTTTGTTTTAATTTCTACCTATCTAGGAAGGTTTTTCATTTCTCAAATTTCCCTTCCTCGAATCCTTTGTCCTCCGGTAGTGACCCGGAAATGGATTTCAGCATGTCATGTTGAAGGACATCTAATTTCTCTAAATGCAAGAGGACCGAGGATCGAGCTTGGGGGGTAGTAATACAAAAACCACAATTTCTTCAAATTTTTATTTAAAATGTGAATGGCATGATATCCAAAACATGTTTTTTGAGGAATAGCTGGAATATTAAATGATAAAAAAATTTAATTACAAAGATACTTCAAGAAAACCACCTCACCGGGTCCAAAAAG
>CALSBW010029403.1:45074-56240 GCA_943590975.1 Lindbergichthys nudifrons | reverse complement strand
ACACACACACACACACACACACACACACACACACACACACACACACAGCTTCTCTTGTGTCTCTGTTGTTAAAACATGCTGTCTCCAAGCAGCCAACACAAAACACAATCACAATCTGAAGCACATTTAACGTCTCTTTTTCACGCTTTCTGGGACTTGTAGTTACAAATTGCTGTTGCTTGTCGTCGTTAGCATCATCAGTGTTGTTGCTATGGTTACCTGCAGTTTGATAAATGCCATTTGTTTGTAAAGAATAATAAAAGGCTTTTAGAATATCCATGGTGAGTTTGTTTGTGTTGGGGGTGTTTTTAATGGTACTTTTTGACATCCTTTACTATCATATTTCCATTTTACTCTAATTTATAGTCTCCAATCACATTTTGGAGGCTAATATTGTACTTTTTACTTCACTAGCTACTATAAAAACACATGATATATGACATGATGCAAGTACACTTGAAGTAAACTGGATCCATGTTGACAAATAACAAGATTAAATTACACTTGCATGTATTTGTTGTTGATAACATCTGTATAACAATATGAAAGTAAAGTAATGAAGTAACTAAGTTAAGTAGCATTTTGACTTACTAGTACTTTAATTTTCCCATTTTATGCTATACTTTATATTTGTACTGCACCGCATTTTGAAGATTAATATTGTACTTTTGACTATACTACATTTATTTAACACTCATAGTTACTAAAAACACTCGCTATAGGATTATGAAGTACTAAATTGGCTCCATATTGACAAACTATAAGTAAAAATGCTCTTACATGCATGTGTTGTTGATAAAACGGAATAATAATATGTATTAATGCTCTGAAAATAGCTATCGTGCTCATTTACAAATGCGATTGAAATTAAATAGCCTATATGCAAATAGCCTAAATAATCCTTAATTTTTTAAAACAGTGAATTTATTTCATATGAAATTGGGATACATATTTATTTAAATGTAAAATATTATGATGTGCAATGCCTTTGTTTAACATGCTGCTGTAATGAAAACTTGTCATATTTCGGATAATAGTAAGTATATCTTATCTTATTAAGTGTTCTTATTGTAAATTAAATTAAATGTAAATTAATTAAATGTAAATACAATTAAAGGTAGGGTAGGTAAGTTTGAGAAACCGGCTCGAGATCGCTAGAATTTGAAAATACACAACCGGACGCGCACATGACCAATGAGGGCACGAGATAAATTTGTGCACAGATGGAAGGCTGACAGGCAGGTAGGCCATCCAGTTATTTTAGCCGGGCCGGCTCAGATGATTGGTCGTGCTTTTTACAATACTACAGCTTCCACAGATGACATTTTTTTATGGATGTTTTGTCAAAGCACTTCAGATATTCATTGCTATCGGGATGTTAAGAGCATTCCATGGAATATAACTAAAAGTGTATCTGGAGCCGGTTTCTCAAATATACCCTACCTTTAAATTGGGATTTTTTTTCTTCTGAATTATCGTATTTTCTGTTATGCTATGGACAGTCTGGCACTAATGTACATTTTCAAAGATATTGAAGTGACTGTTATTTTTGTATATTGATTGTTGTGCTTTTATTATTGCGTCTTAATGTGTGCATATGTGTGTCTACATATATGCAAATATGTGTATAGGCCTACAGTACCTATATATATACAATGTAATATATAGGTAGGCTATACATATTTGCTTAGGCCTACATATTTTTATATATATTTGTTTTTATATCCGGGATTGTGGGAAACGGTATTTCGATCTCACACAAACTGAAAGATTGACAATAAAGTTGACTGATTTTTTGACTTGATATATATTTAAATTTAAGCTCCAGGGGATCGGGAAGAGGAGGAGGAAGGGAGGAGGAAGAGGAGGGGGAAGAGGAGGAGCTGCTGGAGGAAGAGGAGGAGGAATCCTGTCCGTCTGAGTCCAGAGGAGAGGGATAGGAGCGGCCGCCATGTTAACCAAGAAGCCCGGAACCTCGGTCCTCCCGACGGGTAAGCACAGCCTCTGTACCCGGCCTTAGGGTACCTAAACCTGGGTAGAGTCTAGGGGAGACACCGCTGATCCCCCCCCCGGTCCTCATTTAAAAATACAACGTAAATGTGAACGTCATACGTCGGCAGCGGTTTTAAAAACACTCGAGGGGAAGCTAGGATATAAACAGTATATATATGCCTCTGCTTGTTGTGACGTTATGTGTTATTTGTTATGTTATTTTAAAAGAAGCGGTTGTAAGTAGAAACACAAAGCCGTTTCCCTGCCCTGTGTGTCGGGTTTATTTATAACAGATGATAAGTGACAGCAGCTAACCGAGGATTTATAAAGAGCTGGAGGCGGGGCTCCGGTCATTCCTATGTGTGGCGCTTTGAGCCAAAATGGCTGACCGTGGAGAGCAAAAGTACCCGTACGTGGGCCCACGGAGCATGCGCAGTTGAGTTTTCTAGGACATTTTTAAAGAGACAAATATAATTAAATAAAAATCAACATAAACGGTAATTATATGAAATAAAAATGTACATTAGCAGCAAGTATATACAAAGGACATATATCACTAGAGTATTTAAATAATAAACAATATAACGAAAATATTGAATAAATTGAATACTAAAAAAGATCACAACTGATATTTACATATTTAGACCCTAAAATCAAATAAGGGCTATAAAAGTGTTTGTAGCACTGTAGGTAGTTTATTAAAAACAATAATACGCTTATTTACAGACGTTTCTTTCTCAATGTAAGTATAATGGGGTATTTTTGGACCCAGTGTCTGACACGGAAGTTATAGTACCACCGTTTGACCACTACGAAAATCAGCTTCATTTAAATGCACTTCCTGGGGCTGTGGTGTGTTTACTGCCTGTATTTCACTTGATAATACTGCTTTATTACACTATTACATCTCCGTTTGTCTCCTGATTTCCATTAATAAGTGTTTTTAGCGTCTTTGTGTCACGTTAGATGCAGTTTTTTGTGTGTGTTTTTCTCGGTTGCTGGGTACATTTCTGGCCTCCAGCTCGACAGACAGAAATAAAGCTTCAGTTCAGTCAGAGGTCAGCTGCTTTCTCTTTGGCTGTTTTTAAAGTCAGTACAATGTGTAATAATGGGGTTATTGCAGCTGTCAGTTCTTTAAAAAACACCCTTTGTTATTGTATTAGCTTGACAGACATGCTAATGCTGCTATGAGGCTATTATAAGTTAATAATCATGCTGTAGCTTTGTGTTAGCTTGTTGGTTTACAGCTTTATTACATCGATTTAACCCTTTTAAAATATATTTTTACCATGTTAATAGGTATTTATAAAGTGCTGTAGTGAATTATCATCATTTAAATGTAAATATATAATGTTTATTTGGTTACAGTCCGTTTGTATTTAGCAGTTTATAGCCTAAGGCTGCAACTAATGATTATTTTGTGTTCAAAAATCTTCTTTTGATCAACTAAAATCCTTAAAAACACAAAATTTAGTATTCAAAATGGTATATGACAAAGAAAAGCAGTTTATTCCCTCATTTGTGAGACAAAAAAACCTGCACATTTTCACAGTTTTTGCTTGAGAAATGACTGAATTTATGATGAAAAATTGAAATATATATGCTTATTGCTTTTCTGTCGATTTATTGGCAGAGCTCATATTATACGTCAGCTGTATATTATTGTTATTGCCTTTTTTCTGCTATTTCTGCTATATTTTAATGTTGAAATCAGCCTAAATAATCCAGTATCAGTCAGGCTGTTGTACCTTTGTGTAATAACAGGAATACAGATTAACATGTGATATATTGACGATGCTTTAAATAGTCTTGTAGGTAAATGTGATTTAAACTAATGTTCTTGCGTCAATTGTAAGACGAGCTGTAATTCCCCGCCGTTAGGTAGCCTTAGCTCGCACTGATTAAATTAAGTGGATTAGATTCACCTTGATTAACAAAGTGCAGTTTAGCATCTTAACAGCAGTGCAAAAACATCAATGAGTAGATTTAAATACGGTGTAAGCAGTAAATATATTTAGCAGGGAAGTATACGGCTGGAAGAATGATACGAATACAGAGTACGCTTTAAATCGGATTGGAAAAGTGTTAAAAATATTTAAAAAATAAGTCAAAATTGATAGGTTGTTTTCTTTTCTAAATATATATATTTAAAGATTAATTATTGCATATTAATCAATGATTTTAATCAGTTCTATTGTAGTTTGTATATTGATTATTGGATGTAAATGCTTGTACTCAAGAGAAAAATGAAGCATCCAGACTGCCAAAACAATCAGAGCCGCGCCTCTTTTTTGGGGATATAAAACCAAAAATATCCGACAATTGTCCCAATTTCACTCAGATTTTTGTACGCCTATATTCGTTGTTTACCACACGTTTGTTTTACACGTCTAAAAATAATTTGCCTTTAATCTGTCTGCCTGTTAGGTTGTATTTGTTTACATCCATTCATTTATTATCGTTGCTCAAAGAATAGTATTTCTAATTCTAAATATTCAGAATACTCGTATACATGTGCAGATTTGAGCATTGTTAGCTAACTGTTAGCTCGCTCTGTATTGTAAATATTGTTGTTTTTAAGTCCTTCAGCAATTATTGTGCCAGTTCAAGCTTCATCATGCTTACAATAGTCTCACTTTACTCCATTTATTACACTTATTAATGAAGTCTTTACCCACTTTTTCATCTGGGTTTTTATCACTATCATGAAGTGAAATAACCCGTCCATGTTGGATGTTGACCTCGTGTTCGCAGCACTAACGGAGCGTCCACACAGCAGCGTTAAAAAAATCTTGGAGGTGGGCGTATCTGAAGCTTGGGGATTTTTTGCGAGCAAGGCACCAACAACCAATCACATGAATCTCCCGCCCCCGACATACGAAGCAAAACAGCCCGAAGTAAACTGGATATAAACTCCCCAAACAGGCGAAAACCTACCACTGTCTCTGCCACCTCCCTCCATGCCTGGCTCCTCCGGTTTGTATCCCGGTAGGTAAATAGGGACTGGTCATAAAGCACCGGGTGATTCCCTCCCGCTAATTTCTCCTCCATGTTTTGGAATATGAGGAAATGACCTGCTATGTCTCTCCCAGCATACACGCGGTTTGATTGGCTAGCGCTTGAACTGTCAGATTTGCATACACGGGATTTGATTGGCTGACGCTTCCACCTCAGCTTCAAAAGTTGAACATTGCTCAACTTTGAATCCTGAAAATCCTGAAAATCTCCGCTCGCCTGCCCACAATGCAGTTCGGCGAAAAGTGAGGCAAAGTGACGTCACCCCATTCAAAGTGAATGGGCAGAAGCGTTTCAAGATTTTTTAAACGCTGCTGTGTGGATGGGCCGTAAAGGTTACTTACAATTCTTTATCTTTGTCCGTGCGATCTGTATAGCTGTCGTTTTATTTGAGCTGAAGACAGTTTGCAACCTCGAGTTTATTTTCCATTTTGTCACCACACTTTCCAGCAAACTATTGTCAATCCTACATTTAATGCACTAATGTTGACAATAACCAACCAAATAGCCGTTAAATATCCACCAAAAAATATCAGCCGATTCCATCACAAATATTGAGTAAAAGAGATTTATTTGGTTGTTTTCAAGTAATCAAACATTGTTAATCGAGACACGAAATGTAGTATTCAGGTTTACTACCAAGTGAATTTGCATAACAGTCACAAAAAAAGACAAAGCAAGTAAGAAAGAAATATGTAAAATATATACGAGTGAAAAAGTGTTCAAAAGAAAAAGGAGTCATTTTGCAGCTCAGTTTTACAAACGTTTTCAAGCAGCTGCCGTTGTTTCAGCCCTAAATGAAACCGTCTTTTTAATATGTTCTTATCATAATCAAACTAGCTAAGCTTCACCGATAAAGCTGCTTGTGATAGTTGTCGTTTTCACGGTAAAACAAATCCTAGAAAGCAGATAAAAAGTGAAAAAACCTGCTTTTATCACTTTCCTTTGAACCCAAGGAGCTTCTTCTTCCTCACAGAAACCACGCTGGATGTTGATGCGTGGATCAGCCAGTAACTTGCATACGTACCAGACACAATTTAACAACCTCCAAAGCCCTTAATGTGAAACACACGGAGGCCTTTGCACTCCTGATTTCACTTAATGCCGTTACAGTGGGAACACTACAATACAAACCAGAATCAGAAGACCTCTCTGCGGCGCAAGCTGACCACGATAAAGCACAAGAAAGAGCAAGAAATATCAAAAATATGGATCAAATCACTGATAATTCTGAGTGTAAATAGTGTGATAGCAGCCGGGTGACAGTGGTAGAAGTGGAAGTATATATTGCATTATGTACTGGTGTATTAAATTGAATTGTCTAACCAAGCAGCCAGTAATAATACTAATTATAATGCTGGATATGCAGCTATTGCACATCAGAGGTGTTGTAGTGTTTGTGTGTATTATTATTCTTGAAAGAGGAGAAAATGAAACATGTTTTGTAATGGAGATCTGGCTAGAAGTCATGAGGACGTCATGAACGAGGGGTGGACAAGTGTTTGGAATAAAATACAGAGCAAAGGCATGGTAAAGAAGGCTTGGACAATTCATGCAAAGTCTGTGGAAAAGTCACAGGAAGGTCATCAAAATGTGCATGAACCTTATATTTATTATTATATTTCTGGTAGACTAATTAGAGTATATTTGTTTAATAGAGAGATTGTGACCCGGTGAGAATAGATTTTTGGGGGTTTTCGTGGTCATAATAAACTTGGAAACTCATTGAATTTGACTTTTTGCTATTTCTAGGCGCGTAAAGTAACTTGACAACAATCACATGTTTAGTTTGTGTTATTATTATTATTTATAAAGTCACGGAAATCTGGCTTCAAATACTGAAAGAAATCATTGAAAAGTAAATCAATCAACTAATTCTCCACTCTGTGAATCAGTTTTGATTTGTTCTGCGGGACGTCAGGGCGTGTTTGTTTCCCCCGGCTGCAGTCTGAGTGTCTGAGTGAAGCTTCACATTAGAACATGTATTGTGTGTGTATTCATTTAATTTAAATACATGCAAACAATATGAGGTCATTAACCTGCACAGCTCTCCACTTTGAATATAGTATTTACCATATTCCATTACACCTCACATATATGTATTGTTCTTAAAATAGCTTTTATAATAATTGTATTTTGTGTTTTGGTGTCTTTGTTTACACCATATATATATATATATATATATATATATACCAAAGCATGTGTGAACCTACTTAATAAAACCGGTTCTAATCCGACGGTGGTCGTAAAAACGTTGAAAGACGTATTTTTCCGGAGGGTTTCTGACCCGCTGAGCTCACGTTGCTGCTGCAGATCCCCCCCCCCCTCGTTCCAAATCCTGTCGAGCAACATGTCGGGCGCTCTGACATTCCCAGTTTGGTGTCGGGTTCACATTCACCACCGAGCTTTCCACTCTGCATGTGTCAGGAATACTGCGAGTGTCCCGTACAGTGCGGAGTACAGTATGGTTCTGTGGAGGAGCGAGAGGCCTCGGGGAGGAACTGAGTTACACACGGAGGCACACTGGAGCTTTGAAATGGTTCCTATCTCAATCTTTATTTATATAGCACATTTAAAACCACCTCAGTTCATAACACAATAGGAGTAAAATAGCACAATAACTAGAAACATATAAACACATACAAATCTCAAAATGTTACGTTCAACTAGTGTTAAAAGATATAAAAAGTTCAATAGACTGAGCCGTTCCTATAGTCATGAAACACCTGGAAAAGTCTTTGAAAATCGTTATTTACAGGCCTGAGAAGTTTTTCATGCAACCGTCAGAGTTGTCCGGAGCTTGTATGAAACATTTCAGAGAATTAGGTAAAGAAGTCTTCCAAAATAACGTGAAAAATGACAGATAAATATGTTAAAGAAAATGTCAGAAAAGTTATGAAATACATCAGAAATGTAGAAGTTTTTCATGCAACCACGTTTTTGCTTTGGATATCTGGTCTAAAAAAGTCAAGAAGAGGCAAAAGTCATGGACATTTGGGAAAACAGTCAAAGGAAGGTCATGAGAATCTGACCTAAAATACGGAAAAAAAGTCATGGTATAGCAGGGTGTCCGCGGGGTCTTAAAAAGTATTAAAAGTTGATAAATCAATTTAGCGAAAATTAAGACTATTAAAAAGTATTAAACGGCATTTCCCAAGGTATCACATTGTGTAGCTTGTTCTCAATAAGTATATAAATGGTCCAAAGAGGTATTCTACAGTCTGCCTGAATGTAATCATTGCGTAGGTGTGTAGTGTGATTCTGTGTAGTTTATTGATGGCATCCCGTTGGGTTTGACGTCATCTGAACAGGACATCGCGCGCTCACTGCTTGATAGCGCGCGAAGGTCCGTTTACGCCGGTTGTTAAACAACATCGTTATGGGGAAATGCAAGTCTGCGTCCAAATGGTTGGAAGATAAGGAGGAAGGACAATCAATACTGAATATAGTCAATGTGAGGTAAAGTGTGTCGCCAAGGTAACCGGTTAGAACTGGAAGTGGCGATGAGGTCTTAAAATGAATGGAAAGGGTCTTAAAATACTGAAAAAGCCAAAGAGAAGTCATGAAAGACCTTTAGCCAAAATGTACGGACCTTGTATTTATCATTATATTTACGGTACACTAATCAGAGTATATTAGTTCACTTTTACATTGTTTTGTTTGACCTTTTGCACGGTTTCTATAGGCATGAAAACACCTGGTAAAGTCTTTGAAAATGGTTATTTACATGTTGGACTGGAGAGTTTTTGCAATCATGTTTTACTGATTAGTTGCTTTAATTCTATACGATCTGATTGCTAGCTGTCTTGAAAGAGAAAAAAACCAACATGTTTTGTAATGGAGATCTGGCTAGAGGTCATGAGGAGGTCATGAGGAGGTCATGAGGAGGTCATGGGAGAGGGTGGACAAGTCTTTGGAAATCTGGAATAAAATACAGAGAAAAGGCATGGTAAAGAAGTCGAGGACAATTCATGCAAAAGCCATAGAAAAGCCATCCAGATGTGCATGAACCTTGTATTTATTATTATATTTCTGGTAGACTAATTAGAGTATATTTGTTTAATAGAGAGATTCTGACCCGGTGAGTCTGATTTTTTTGGGGGGTTTTCGTGGTCATAATAAACTTAGAAACTCATTGAATTTGACTTTTTGCTATTTCTAGGCGCGTAAAGTAACTTGACAACAATCACATGTTTAGTTTTTTGGAAATCTGTCTTCAAATACTGAAAGAAATCATTGAAAAGTAAATCAATCAACTAATTCTCCACTCTGTGAATCAGTTTTGATCTGTTCTGCGGGACGTCAGGGCGTGTTTCTTTTCTCCGGCTGCAGTCTGAGTTTCTGAGTGAAGCTTCACATTAGAACATGTATTGATTAGGTGTCCTTGTACGTAGATCTTTGACAGTGAAAGAGTGTGTGAGCAGGATTACAGATTAGAGGCAGAGACCATCTGTCAGTCTAACCCATGGATGTATAATAAGAACTGGAGGCCTCGTTCATTCCTATGAGAGTTGCTCATTGGCGCATGAAGATGAAAATGGCCCAACTTTTGAGAGAGCGAAACGTCACGAAAGTATTCATAGAATCCGTTCTTATTGTGCATCCATGGGTAAAGGTAAAACTCATGTAGTACTGAACACGTAACATGAACGTGCCGGGCGGCGCGGTCCCGTGGGTTGGATGCGCGTTCATAATGCCGAGGAAAATAACTCTAAGGACCGAATGATTTTAATAAGAGCTATACAAACGTTCATACTGGGTAGTTTATTTAGTTTAAAAAAAATTATCCAATGATTTACAGACGTCTCTTTCCCAATGTTAGTCAATGGGAAAAAGTCTTTCCGGGCCCAGCGACTGATACGGAAGTGTAGTACCGCCGTTTGGCCACAACGAATATTTTCCTCAGAGTCCAGCGCACTTCCTGGGAGCTTGGTCTAACCTGCACGAACTCTGGAGGAGGGACGGTGGCCTGTGTGGGGCAAACCAACACTCGGGTGTAAAACATGTCCGAAAAATCATTTAAATACATACCAGGAAAATATATGAGAACAATTTTAGAGAAACGTACATAAAAAAATACCAGAAAATGATGTTGAGAAAATGTCCGAAAATTACTTAAAAAAAATACCAGAAAATTACTTTAAAAATACAGAAAATGTCAAAAAATTACTTAGAAAATGATGTTTAAATATGTAGTTTGTTTGGCCGGGTGGGGGGTTCCCATTAAAGGGGAACCACTGAGTGTGTCCTGTTTACCTTGAAGAGAGAAGAGAGTGTGTTGAGAGGCTCCGTCTGAAGTAGAAGCCGATAAAGACAAAGGCAAGTCGGTCAAAGTACGACACGTTTTATCACTCAGTATTAAGATAATGGTCCTCTGTGACCTCTGACCTTTAACCCCGCTGTATTAACCTCACAGGAGAGGAACAGAGCTAAAGTAGGACTACATGGTAAATAATTGCAGAAAATGATCTGAAAGTCAAAACAATTATGCTAAACAAAAAAATGTCAGGAAATAATGTAAAAACATCACAAAAATGATGTAATGCGTCTGAAATTGATGTAAATAGAAGTCAGAAAATTATAGGAAAAGTCGCCCAGAACAACGTGAAAAATGACAGAAAATGATGTTAAAGAAATGTCAGAAAAATGTGAAATATGTCAGAAATAATACAGAAAATGTCAGACAATTATATGAGAATTTGTCCAAAAATTAGGTTAAAAAAAAAAAGTCATAAAAATTATGAAATACGTTTGAAATCGATGTAAAGAAAAGTTTCCCAAAGATATGAAACATGTTAGAAATAATGCAAAAAAAACTCCGAAATGTATATTAAAAAGCCCCTCATGAGGCTCAAGGGCTAAACCTCACATGCATATGGAGGGACGTAATAATATGATCAATAATCAGTCGGTGTAAACACTCTCTATGAACACACTCCGTCTGAGAGGCTCGGGACTCTTTCCAGTATTTTGGGATCTCGACATGTTGCTGATATGTGCGTTACGTAACCCCCCCCCCCCCGTGTCATGTGACCTCCGGTATGTTGGAGGAACATCGACACATGTTGTTCTCTGAAGGCTCTCTTAAACCTGCTCACCCCACGGAGGAAAATACTGCTAAAAAAACACCATAATTTCTCCTTTTTGAATACTTTAAAT
>CALSBW010029402.1:143396-155605 GCA_943590975.1 Lindbergichthys nudifrons | reverse complement strand
CACACACACACACACACACACACACACACACACACACACACACACACTCACACACAGGACCCTAAAGCATGTTTGCATTGTGATGTAATCAGGTTAATGATATTAATCCTGTGCTTCAGACGGCCCTATGACCTCGGGCAGAGTTTCAACTGAAGCTCTGTAGATCTGCTTCGAGCACAGAGCACTATCATTATTATTATAATCATTATTGTTATATACCTTGAGATCCCATTGTCAGATTAAATTGGAATTGAAATGCACGCATCTCCACGTGAGGTCCAGATGTGACACAGACAAGCTGTTCTCTAAATATGAATTCTACCCTTAAAAAGCTAACGTTGGGCTCTAAATAAACTCTTAAAACCCACTTGATTGACAGTGGAGTCGGTCTTTAGAGGTCATGGGAACATCATGTGTGTCTTTCTGCTCACTTCATCCTCTGCTGTATTCTGCATGGCTGACTAACACAAGGAACTACGTTTGGGAATCTAACCAAAAACATGTATAAAAGACGTAAAAAAAGACAAGATAGCTGGTAGTAATATCCATGGTTAGGTAAAGGAGTGTTTCCTAAACTGGGAATGAGTCTGCATTTTTCCGATCTTCCAAGCTCGCTTGTCGGGTTATTTCAACATGTTTTTGGATAGATTCCCAAACTATGGGTCAGCTTTCACAAGATGTTCAGGTTGTATTTGAATGTGCAGCCACTAGCTTGAGTTCCTTATGGTTAGTTAGTAATGTGTCCAAAACTCAGAATCAGCTTTTTTTACACTTTTATATTTTTCTCTGTTTTTATCATTATTTCTACCCAATTATAAGTAACTTGAGCTACTATAACCGCTGCAGATTCTAACAAAACGTGAACTTCTTGTGAAAACTGAACCTTATTTTGGGAATTTAACCAAAAACATGTTGAAAAAACCAGTCAAGGGAGCTGGAAGTTTAAAAAAATGCTGATTCTGAGTTTCGGAAACATTACTTCACCTCTCTATCCTTGGACGATTTTTGACTTTTTTATTGTTAACATTTTTGCCTTTCGATAAGATAGTGACAGTAGAAAGCAGGACATAGAGAAAGAGAGAGGGGGTACACATCAGAGTGGAGAGTAGACCTGGAGTCTAACCCGGACGTTATTTACTTTATTGTTCTTGTTTTGAACCCTCCGGCCGCCTTTAGCTGATTCAACTCGTGCGATCTAACCAAACTGCATCAGCCTCTCTGCGGAGGTAATTGTCTTTTCTCCAAAGTTTTGGTCTGCATTCCTCTGTGTTTCTGAGATGATATTGTTTCTGCACAGAGCAGAATTATCCTCATGATTATGAATATGCACAGTCGTCCATGCGTGCACGCCTCTGGTTTCTCTCTGCTCGGCTCTTTCTTTTTGCCCAGCTGGATTGTCTGGTAAAGACATATGAAATTAATTTCAAGCCTCAATGAATCGCAATGACTTCCCTAACTGGGAATCTGCGTCTCTGTATTGTAGATTTCTTCGAAGCCGAGTAAGGGATCTGCATCTAACGAGGTGCCTGCCGGATCACTGCCCCCCCCCCCCCCGAAGCAAGAGGCTCCAGAGTCACTAACAGAGGACAGGAAGTGGCACTGATTTCACTTTCTCTGCTGTCAAACCTGGGTCATCATCTCTGTCACAGCTAACGGCAGACGAGAAGGAAAAAACAGGAACCAAGAAGGCTTCAAAAGAATATAAAATAAGAGAAACAGGACTGGAGCAGAGTGTGTAGACGAAGGAAGGATGAAGGGACATATTCACAAAGAAAATGTTGTTGTTTATATGTTGAACTCTGCATCTATTCTACCTGTAGGAGCCATATGTTCAAATGTATAATTTGATATATTAAGTGTGTATATATATATTTTGGAACATTGTAATTCTCTGTTATTAGTATTATTATATCATTTAAAGCAGCCGTTGTAAAATGGATGTCATAGCTGAACGCAGCTGCTGGTAATTCGAATGAGAAAAGAATCACGGAGCAATATCGTTTTTTGACCTTTGAAAATATGTGTTTGTACTGATATCTTTTGTCAACCAAACTTTCCTGAGACGTATTTTTGTTGGAGTCAAGCTTATTGCTACTTGTGGATGTGGGGGAAACATCTGTGTAGCAATGCAGGAGGAGTCACTGACTCAAAGGGGACACAGGGAGAGCTGGAGCTTTGACGTCAAACACTGACAGAGGATTCACAAAACAAGTCAAGAGGCGCGTTCACACCAAGTACTTTTCCCACAATAGTTCATGAGAAGTCTTTTAGTTCTGATGAACTAAAGCAGATCGCGTTCACACCGAAATGAGTTCCTGGGGGTGGATTAGGCAAATGAAGCCGCTGACGTCACTTCTTCTTCTTCTGCTTTGGGTTTACTGGCAGGCCGCAAACAACTTCACGGCGAGTACAGTAGGTGGCGGTATGCACCGTAAAGTTGCAATCCGCAACAAACCGAGAGAAGAAGAAGAAGAAGAACCTCCCGCGTATACTGCCACGCCCACCTGCTGTATATGAGGCGTCTGTTTACCTTCCGACCTCAGACATGAGCTTCGTCTGAGTTATTTAAGCAAACACAAATACAGAACGTCGACCAGTCAAATGCAATAGCAATGCTGATTCGGAAGCGAAGGCGGTTAAGAAGGATTAACAAAAGGATTGGACGACGACATGCACGCGCTATGGATTGCGTAACCTGTGTGAAATGAATAAACTGTGCCAGGTGTGTCGTATGCACACTAAATAGGCTCAGCAGTTAACACACCTTTATTATATATCCTCCAGAGAGTAACTGCATCCGTCTGCCATGAACCCTACAGAAACCTACGTGTTAGTTGTGGCCCATAGTGGCCTCCATTTGTGTCGTGTAAAATGGGGGAAATCAAAAGTTAGCAAATCACCATGTCCTCCTCAGAGGACATTCATAAAAACATTTAGTTTTAGGTCAAATAATTATTACACTGCTCTGAAACTCACTACACTAACCCCTAAGATGTTCCCTTACTATAATTAATTAAAAATTATGAACTCACAACACTGGTAATTACAAACTTAACCATTTCTCTTTCTATAAATAGTGCTTGTGTTGATGGACGCCATTTTCGAAATACAATGAAATTATCTTTTTCAAAGCCACATATTTGGGGTGGGACACAATAAATAAAGCTTCGCCAGTTTATAACCGATGAAACATGATGGTATCAGAATAATCACTTACATGTGATGTATAGGATGCTACACAGGTCACTGTAAAGATAAAGTGTCAGAGGAGAAATAAGCAAGATACAGGATCTGTTTAATCGCCATGTAGGTTCTCTTTTATTGCACACTCAAGACAATATCAATAACGGCATCACGCTGTCCCAGGTGTGTCGTATGCATGTAAATAGAAGTTAAACGTTTTAATGTAAATATAAGTTAACATTTTCAATATCAAATAAAGTGTCAGTAGTATCAAAACATATATATATATATATATATATATATATAATAACAATAGGTAGGCTCAGCAGCAGACACACCTTAGTGCAAAGTGAGGTGTCAGTATTAATAACAGTGGCATATATATAATCACAATAATACAAAATGAACTGTCCCAGGTGTAGGCAATTTGGGGTGAAGTGTCTTGCCCAGGGACACAACGACATGCTGACTGCAGTGGGGTTTGAACCTGTGCTCCCCTGATCCTAACACCAACGCCCCAGACCACTGCACCACACGCCTCCCAACACGTCATTGTACAGTTTATCAACGACAACAAGTTTTTCTTTATTTTTTTGTTGAAGGCCTGTTGGATTTAATCAGCTCGCTTAGCACTGCCAGAAGCCCAGCCTGAAAGGTATTTTGTTGCTCCACCTGGCGTGCCGACACCTCCACCTGGCACGCCGCCGAGTCAGCATGACGCGGCATCACCATGAGCAGCTGGTCGTCCGATTCCTGGGCCTTGTGTGAATGCAGCAGCCGTTCGTCGTGCATCTCCTTGGCACGCAGGTCCTCATTCTCCTTGCTGACCATGGCACGGCGGTCCATCGCCATGATGGTGTCAAGGAAGCTGTCATCCCGTGCCCGCTTTCCTAAGGAGAAATAAGCAAGATACAAGATCAGTTTAATCGCCTAGTAGGTTGTCAACAGAGACAACATTGGACATGGTGCAGGCAGGGACAGTGTACAAAATGCAGGTGTAAAGTAGAAGATAAGATAGGATCAAATAATATCAAATAAAAAATAAATATCAAAGTACCCTTATTTATTGTTTTGTGCTTAATGTATGCTTGAACTTTGTTCTATAGGGATTAGTGGACATCAGTTTGATGCGTAACCTTCTTTCAAGGCCAGAGTAGTTACAGTGTAAGTGGATTGACATCTAACATAACATGGCTGAGTACAATTATAACAATCAATAAAAAAAAGGAAAAATAAATTGAATTTCAATTACAGTTTTACTTAAATGTGCAAAATATTAGAACATCAGTTTTTGTGGCATGCAGGTAATCAACTGTTTAAGCTTGTACCATTAAAATGTAGAATTAATGTTGCAAATTACACATGAAATTATAGCAACTACGACATTTTAATGCGAGCAAATAAAATGCCGGCTTCACAAAAGTTCTTTGGAGTTTTACGGGGCGTGGTTTGCATTCCGCCTAGCCAATCAGACATATGAACCTTTTTCTCCCACGAAAGTGGGCAGGGACTGAAAAGCGGGTACAAATGGTTCTGATTAACTAATTTAGTTCCTGGAGCTTTTTGCTGTGAACGCAAATATATCGTAGTTCTGATTAACTATTGTGGGAAAAGTACTCCGGTGTGAACGCGCCAAAGGAGTCAGAGGTTCTGACTTCACGGTAGAGTTGCCACGTCAATTCTGAAGAGCCTCTCTCTCGATAGACCTTTTAACTAGTTCAGAGAGAGTAAGCAACATATTTGGGGAGATAGACTAAACAGCTGGGGACTTGCATCTGACACTTATGGCCTCGAAGATTTCACACCTTGGAGTCCACAAGCCCCAAGAAGGAAGTGTTCCAGCGTACCCATAACAATAAACCATTTGTGAGCGAGAGTTGCCCCGATCATAAACTGGTAACAACAACATATGGCTGAAGCAGCCCCTTCCTTAAGGGAGATAACAGACGTCAGGGTTGGTCATAAAGGTCAAAGGGCAAAAGGTGGATATCTAGGAGAATTATTCCCTAACAGTGGATATATTCATTTTTGGATTAGATTGAACTACACTACCATTTGCCGTTTTAAAAAGAAAAAGGTCCTCTATTATGTGTGCATTTATTAAATGAATTTGTGATAAGGACAGAGACACACACACTGCTCCGGATCACTGACATCACATACAGTCTGCTGTCTGCTAGATGAATACCCCACATACTGTATGTTTAGGACATCAGAAAGCAGCAACCTGTGGGTAACCTGTGTGCTTTTATTTTATCCGATGTTTTTATTGTGCTTTACTGTGTATTGTGTTTTTAGCACTTCTTAACACGTGGCTTGTGTGGTCATTTATTCCTTTATGATTCCTATGATGTTTTAATGTTTTGTCAAACACTTTGTGACTATGTGTGTGAAAAGCGCTTTATAAATACATTTTACTTACTTACATCTGGACAGTGATCGGGAACAACACAGAGAGAGCGGTGTTACTCCTCAGAGACATATTTCCAATCCTGGGTTTGAGGCGTTGACAGGAGTCTGAGGCGGAGATAAAGGTGGCAACGAGGTGATGAAACAAGTGAGGTCCTGGACGTAATGGAAGAGACAACAAGCTTTTATACCCGAGAGACCCCGGCCTATCTGAGAGCAGGAGAGGTCACGAGCAAAAAGAAGAGTGGGTGAAAGACAGACTGAGGAATGGAAAGAGAAACAATAGAGAAAGAATGAGGGGGGTTCATGTGGAAAACAGTAGATTAAAGCTTCCTGTCTGATACAACATCTGATATGTGGACTCCAACGAGAGGAGAAAAGTGAGAGCAAAAGAGAGTGAAAGCGCTATCATAAAACAGATGGGGGAATCTCATAATCCTTGAGACAGGAAGAGAGAGAGCCTTAGTGAGAGAAGAGACCAGAGGAAGGCTGAGGGCAGAGGAACGGGTTCGTCATCTCTCAGAGAGACAGAACGTTATTCAGAATCAGTCAACTATAGGTTCCTCTGACTGAAGCTGCCAACCACGGACTTTAGTTGTAAAGTCACACAGATTTAAAATGTACCCTTCATACCCAGACCTACATCCTGCTTTTTGATCAAACTCCACTTCTTCAAAGAGCTTCAGTTTCTCCTGAAAGGGCTGCAGACAGGCTTTGCAGAAGCTGTGGCTACAGGACAGAAGAACAGGATCTCTAAAGACGTCCTAACAGACCGGACAGCAGAGATCTTCCTCTGATCTGGAAGCCATGTTGTCTCTGAGTGAAGCTGAAACACAGCAGACAGGAAGTACAATCAGTCATGGCTCCCCTCCTCCTCCTCTTCACTGAAATTCACTTTGAGTGGTGTTGGAGTCAGACTCACCTTCAGGGGGGGAGGGTCCGCAGGTTTCCACTTTTCTCTCCTGTAGCTGAACTCAGAGGAAGTTGTTAGTTTGGTCTGAAGGTGAATCTGATCGTCTGTTTTTCAGTCCGTCTGTCTCTCTGCAGTGAGGGAGAAGAACAAACTGTTTCCTGGTTAGTCTCAGGTGAGTCAGGTGAGCTTTGTCAGGCCTCCTTTGCTGACGATGCTGCTTCACCTGTAACACACAGGTGTGTCTCATTCCACAAACTCCAGCCACTCCTCATCAGCTCAACAGTAACTGGTTTAATTTCATTTTATCTCACAGTACGGGACATGTTAACCCTAAAGTAGCCCAGCAAATATCGTTCAGTTCAAATATAATGGAGCTTTTATCTGCTAAGTGTTGCAGGACTTTAAGATCCACAAAATAATGAAGTGGATCCTGGTGGATTTGCACATTTGCTTACATTTCAAAAGGATTGTTGTTTGTCAATTACATTTTAAGGTCAGGTACGTTTTGTATCTGCAGTGATGGAGACATTACAGTCAGGTGGACCCCCACATGTTCACCTCTTTTCTGGCGCAATGCTTTATGATGCGCCTTGAAGTTGTAATGAAAAATGTTATCATGCTGAGGGAGCATTGACAGTACAGAACCATCTGGTTCGACTGTACCTTAGAAGAAAAGGGAAACAAGTACTATCTGATTCACCAGCTCTTACTATGGTATGACTTGCTAGAAGTGAATATATCTGCACTTTCCTTGTTGGTCGGAGTTTGATTGTCTATGGTTTGTGCACTTATTGTAAGTCTCTTTGGATAAAAGTGTCAGCGAAATGATGTGTAATAATAACACAGGTGGCAACAATCAAGGGAGAGGCTGATTGTCACAATGACAGGAAGTAAAGAGCTCTGAAATGAGTGCTGTCTTAAACTCAGCCTACAGCTCCACACTGAAACCCCAGTCAGAGCTACATGGTTTGTTTCAAATATATAATATCATTTTAGCCCCTGCTGACCATTTACATGCACACAAACATATAGAACACCCCGCAGGAGAGGAACACCACAGGAAGCAGAATAGGGCCTCTTTAAGATGAACACATACAGGCCCAATCCCAAACCGCCCCTTACACCCTACCCCTACACACTACCCCTCCGTTTGCGCGTTCGCGCGGAGGGTCCGCCACATTAAGTGCTGTTCCAAACCAACGAGTGTGGCGCGGTGTGGAGGGGGAGTGGGCTATCAAGCCCTCAAACAGCGAGTCTGCAGCGGTGCTGATTTGAGACCGGTCTCTACCTGACCGGAGTCACGCTGTGTGTGTCCGTCAGGAAACACGCTGTTTACAAACAGTTCCAGCAAACATCCACTGATAAACTGCGATGTTAACAACCTCATGATAACCTCATATGTTTTTAACTTAGGATCATACCTGTGTTTAGTCTAGAAAAAGGTAAATGTGTGCATTTTATTATAAAGTTGTGTATATTTACAGACTGTTGCAAAAACTCAGAAGCTTATAAACATCAGGTTTAAAACTAAAAGAGCTTTACAAAAAAGTAACACAATGAAAGATGTTTGGAGTTTTATTTGAGTTCTTAATTTACATGTTTTTGTCTAAGAGATGCTGATTTGAAACCGTTGTTACATACAGTTACGGCATTTCCTGTTTCTGCCGGAGAGAGGGGAGTTTGTCCCAAAGCTTGCCGCTGTATTTACTCCCTCCATCTGACAGGAGGGAGCCTCGTTGAGCTGCGAGTGTGGCTACAGACGGAGTTCACTCCGCCACGGAGGGGTAGGGTCGAGGGAGTGGTTTGGGATTGGGCCACAGTCACAGGGAGGCTAGGGATGATGGGAAATGAAAAGGCTGAAGGAGACTGAAAGGTAGAGGCGTGCAGGTTGGACTTTATTGCCTCAACATGAAAAGATCAGCCGCTGCTTCTGTTTGCACTGGATAGATGAGCCAGTGAATCCTGCTCTGTTGCAGAGAAATCATTACCACTGGGAGACGTCTCTCCTCTAACGAGCACACAATGACTGAGCCGCATGGAGGGAAGACTTTTAAAGAAGGGTTTTCAAGCAGAAAGAGAGCCGTCTCTGGAAAAGAGTCAAAACAAGTCATTTACTGGGAGTTTAAGTTCACGGTGTCAGAGAACACACATACAGGGAACACTGAACATCGATGTGTTTTCATAGCAGAATAGTCCCTGTGTGGACACCCACCCTGATTGGACGTCTGTACATTAGAACAATGACAGACTACAAAGGAGCAGCGGGGGGTGCTGCTGGAGTGTCTGCGTGCGCATCTCTCCCAGATGAGCTGAATAGCTTTTTTGCACGCTTTGAGAGCAGCCAGACTGTGGAGGTACAGAGGGACCAGGAGCTACCCTGCCCTTTTGTTTTAAACATTGCAGATGTGTGTAAATCCTTTAAAAGGGTTAACCCACACAAGGCTCCTGGACCTGATGGCATCCCTGGCCGTGTTCTCAGGGTGTGTGCAGCTCAGCTGGCAGAGGTACGTGTTCACGGACATCTTCAACAGGTCCCTGCTGCAGTCTGTAGTCCCCACATGTTTCAAACACTCCACTATCGTTGCTGTCCCCAAAAAGACAATAATCACCTGCCTCAACAACTACCGCCCAGTAGCACTCACCTTCATCATAATGAAGTTGCAGTTTGCCTACAGAGCAAACAGGTCCACAGACGACGCCATAGCCCTCACCCTCCACACTGCCCTCTCACACCTGGACCAGAGGAACAGGAACACATATGTGAGAATGCTGTTCATTGACTACAGTTCAGCATTCAATACCATTGTGCCCTCCAAGCTGGCCATCAAGCTCAGAGACCTCGGGCTCAACAGCGCCCTCTGTGACTGGATCCTGAACTTCTTGACGGGCAGACCCCAGGCAGTGCGGGTGGGAGACATCACATCCTCCACCCTGATCCTCAACACCGGAGCCCCTCAAGGCTGCGTGCTCAGCCCTCTCCTCTACTCCCTGTTCACTCACGACTGCGTTGCCACACACAGCTCCAACACCATCGTGAAGTTTGCTGATGACACGACCGTCATCGGCCAGATCACAGACGGCGACGAGACGGCGTACAGAGAGGAGGTCGAACACCTGACATATTGGTGCCAGCATAACAACCTCCATCTCAACGTCAGCAAAACAAAGGAGCTGATTGTGGATTACAGGAAGCAGCAGGGAGAGAGACACACCCCCATCACCATCAATGGGACTACGGGGGAGAGAGTCAGCAGCTTCAGGTTCCTCTGTGTCCACATCACTGAGGACCTGACATGGACTCTTCACACCACCACCACCACCATCACCAGGAAAGCTCGACAGCGGCTCTTCTTCCTCCGCAGGCTGAGGAGGTTCAAAATGGACTCCAGGATACTCTGCAACTTCTACAGGTGCACCATAGAGAGGATCCTGACTGGCTGCATCACGGCCTGGTACGGCAGCTGCACCGACCTCAATCGTAAGGCTTTACAGAGGGTGGTGAAAACTGCATAGAACATCACCAGGACGGAGCTGCCATCCATGGAGGACCTTTACTCCCAGCGGCTCAGGAAGAAATCACTACGGATTATCAAAGACCCCCATCACCCCAGCCACAAGCTGTTCTTTCTGCTGCCGTCTGGCAGACGTTACCTCAGCATCCTGGCAAAAACAAAAAGATTCAGAGACAGTTTCTTCCCGCGGGCAGTGAGACTGTTAAACAATTGAACTGCTAAAACAATTTCAAAACATTCATCTGCTACTTAGTAATATATATCTACTATCTAATATATATCATTCCAATAACTTGTATATAGACTCGTACTGCACTATTCCACTTTTTTTTGTCTCTCACTTTATTTTAGAACTATTTTTCTTTTTGTAAAACTTTTACTATCTGTATTATTATGCTGCATTGTTGGAGAAGACTGTGACATAAGATTTTCAATGACATAATTACTCTGTAGCTATGTTAGTTTGACAATAAAGAACCTTGAACCTTGAACCTTGAGTTAGTGAGATGCACAGCTATGATTGTTTAAACATTAGCTCTTCACATTGCCTGTGGTTCTTTAAGAAGCTGTTAAGAACCATTTCATGGCGTGAAATATCTCTGAATGGTTCTTTATAAACTGGTTACATTTTGAGAGTACAATGGAGCTGTCTGATCCCTACGGCGCTGTGAAAAGTAAAAAATATCAAAGCACTCACATCGGCTGCTTTCTACTTTAGGCGTAATGGAGTATGACGGACTTAATGATGTGTTGGCAACTGAACCTTTCTACGTCCTGGGAGTCATGTCGAGCCTCTCTCCCCCTCAGGAGCACAGGTGGAGAGCCCGTTTAATGGAGGTAGAAACTGCATCCCAGCATTAGTCCTGCAGCCACTGAGGCTGTGTGGGAACATAAAGACTGAGGACTCAGGTAATACTTAAAGAAACACTCAATCCCCCCTGGGAGCAAATTACAGTGCTGCAAAATGCTAACATTACCTAGAAGGGTTACAGATGGAGACTGGATCAACATGTATATACTGGGGAAAGTACAAATAATGTGTGATAATGGAGGAGATGTACGAGAAAGGATTAGGGCCCCATTTTTTTAGGAACTGAAAAATCTAATTTTTTCCTCAAAATGTAAACTTTTTTCCCGGAAATGTTTACTATTTGTCTCATAAATGTGTATTTTCTCAATATCTAAACCTTTATTCAGATTTTTTTCTCAGAATCTTGACTTTTCGCAGATATTTGACCTTTCTAATATTTCAGAAAAAAATCTCAGAATGTTTGTTTCACATTTCTCAGAATGTTGACTATTCGCATTTTTTTTTAGACTTTTCTCTCAAGTTTGATTAGTTTCAGAATATTGACTTTCTCTTCAGAATTGTGACGTTTCTCAGAAAAAAAATTCTAAATTTATTTAGTTTTTTCTCAACAAAGATTCTCAGTAGTTTGTCTTTTTTCTCATAATGTTGACTATTTTTATAATTTTGACTTTTTTCTCAAACATTTGAATTTTTACTGTTTTCTCCAAAATGTAAAATGTTCTCTGAATTTTGACCTTTCAAAGATATTAACCTCTTAAGCCCTGAGCCTGTTTTTCAGGTTTCAGGCTCGAAAATGCTATGCCCAAAACAAATGACTATAACTTAACTTCTAAAAGGGTTATATGAATAATGTCTATTATCAAAGCAAGGTTACATCTGTGAGTTGGATGTAGAAGTGTCAGAATCAATATAGATGTTTCTGTGTCAGAGTAAATTCAGATGGAACATAGTAAAAAAAGGTAAATTCTTACCTCCGCCTAAAAAAAAACCATTACATATAGTGAAAACCATCCTTGAATGATGGGTTAGTAGCCTAAAAGCTTTAGGAATCCAAAGTATAACATATAATAAGTACCCTGTATTAAGATTGATGCAAAACAAGTGACATTTTACCTTTTTAGAGACATTTAGCAAAAAGAAACCACTTCTGGGGTCATTTGGGTGGATTTTCCATATCTCTGGCCCCCCTTCCTCGATTTTGATGGTTGACACCTCTTTCTGACCGTTAGAGCCAATAAAATCGAAGGGAGAGTCCCCCACACTCACTCATTGTGAAAAGAAAAGGTGGGGGCTTCGCGCATGTAATTTTGCATCAGAGTGAACCTATCTCTAGCTTTGACATCTGGAAACGGAAAAGCAGTTTTAATGCTTATGGATTATC
>CALSBW010029402.1:57791-71637 GCA_943590975.1 Lindbergichthys nudifrons | reverse complement strand
CCATTGACTTCAATACATACTTTTTCTGAAATAAGGTCCCATGGGTCGGAAGTAGATGGGCGGGACTTCGCCTCTCTGTATGTAGATTAATCTCCGCTCTTTTTCTCCGTCACGTTGTTTCCATAGCAACAACAACTTCCTGTCAACAGCGTAAACTCGCCTTCAAAATAAAAGCATCTAAATAACACAGGAAGTTAACCTAAATTACATTTAAGACATATTTACAACTGCAACGAAAGTAACAAAAACAATGTAATATCCTTTTCAGTTTCACAGAACACAAATTGGGTTATTTGCAATCGTTATGTAACTCTTTTATTGCACTGGGTAATAGCAACCGGTTGTAGCATTCAAACCTTCTCATGGACTTGCAGTGGTCCTCGCTTTTTTATGTATCTCCAACGAGTTACTCTGTGCTTCCTGTCTACATATCCATCCCTCGTGAAAGCACCTTCAGCTCCTGGGCTGGGGAAATGCACATTTGACAGAAAAGTGCGTCCCTGCAGGCAGCTCTCTGCCTCTCTCACGTTACTATGGCGCGCGCCGGAACCAACAACCAGTTTTTACCGTAAATGAGTTTGGTTCAGAGGATAACACACATACAACATTAATTCAACTCGATATTTGTTCACTTGAATTTCACTTTGAATGCTTGGATATTCTCAATGGGTGAATACATTTTGTTATAATAATAATAAAGAAATTAAAAGATTAATAGATAAAAAGATGAATAAAGATTGCAGGTCTCCCTTGAAAAAGAGATCAATGATCTCAATGGGATTTCACCTGGATAAATAAAGATTTTGAATTGAATTGAATTAATACATTTAAAAATGTAAAATTAAAACGTTTTTATCCAAAGACTTGCAGTAAGTGCA
This sequence comes from Lindbergichthys nudifrons, assembly GCA_943590975.1. Lineage (NCBI taxonomy): Eukaryota > Metazoa > Chordata > Actinopteri > Perciformes > Nototheniidae > Lindbergichthys > Lindbergichthys nudifrons. Next base: position 70,759 of record CALSBW010029402.1, on the reverse strand, counting down.
TTAAACCATAAAGATTCAAACTCTGAATAACAAGAACAGGCCGTGATATTTACTACAAACAAGCCAGACCATAGCAAGTAGTGCTGCATCAGGTACACCCTTACTCTCTTGCCAAGGTACAAGAGCAACAGAACACGCTACGTGCCGACCAGGGGACAGGAAGTGAGGAAATACTGAGTCATGGCAGGGTTTAGGACTCATTCCTGCACCTCTCTATTTCAAAGGATTGTTACTACATTTCTTCTTCTGTTATATATATTTGTCTAAGTATAGCAAAACGTCTATCAAACTGCATCTGGTGTACGCAGTCAGTAAAGTGTGTGTGTGTGTGTGTGTGTGTGTGTGTGTGTGTGTGTGTGTGTCTCAGGTCGTTTACCCTGACAGTTGGTTAGCAGTGGAGTGTGTACCTCGGTTTCTGCAGTCATTATCTCCATAAAGACGGTGGAAGACGGATCGTGTCATTACGTCTTCCTTCATCGGCATCACTCGCTTTAATTTAAAACCGTCAGCGCAGATCAATACGATCAATTTAGGTTTTAAATAAGGTTTGAAATCACACAGCCTGCAACGAAGTACAACTTTTTTACGCTGACGTGTTCTTCACAGAGGGTTGGAATGAAACTGTTTGTGAATCTGCTCTCCACATCTCGCCCGGTGGCGTGTGATCTCCAGCTCAGTCTGTATCGCTCCTGCTGACAGACTTTAGTTTGTTCTTCCAGTTGGATTGGAGCGTTCTCCCTCTGTAAACCAAGCAGAGCCTCCTGAGCCCAACATGAATAATGTCCACAGCAGCTGCAGTCAGAGGGCAGGTTATTCCTATCTTACACTGCACTGTTATCACATGATGTTCAGAATCAGAAACAGAAACAGGTTTATTACCAGGTAGGTTTACACATACGATGAATTTGACTTGACATCATGGTGCGTACATACATACAAATAAAACATGAAAAAACACAGAAAAACACAGAAAAACACAGATGTTATCACATGACGTATGACCAATAAAAGCCTTGAACCTTGAACCTTGAACATGACCTCTGCTGAAGTCTGAACACAGGAAGCAGGGTACTGTTAACTGCAGGGCCGGCCCTAGACATTTTGGTGCCCTAGGCGAGATTATGATTTGGTCCCCCCCCCCCCTCCAAGCAATACACGATAGAATATATAAAGAATAAATGAAAAATCTCTACAAAAGACCAATACACTACAAAAACTGAAACGTATTGACATATTGGTTATATACATAAAGAAGGTTTCAAATGTATTCATTATTGTAAGAACATGTTTTAATTGGGGGGTGGACGTCACATCCTCTAGGGGGGTCCAAAGATTTAATTTTAACATTTGAAAGTAAAATGCTTCAATCTGGTGCACTTACAGCGCCCATCGTACAGGGCAAATGAAAAGTGTAACCGGGGTGAAAAGGGTGTTACCTTGACTTAATTATGAATGTTGTTACATCAAGGCTGAAAATTAGGATGAGCCAAACAGTCAAAAATGTTTTTTTCCCTCCCAGAGCTACCAGCGCAGCGCCCCCCCAGATCTTGCGCCCTAGGCTACGGCCTACGCCAAAGACCGGCCCTGGTTAACTGCACACATTAAAGACATGTTACTTTATTAAACTGTTAAGCCCGAGAGACCCCGGTACCGGGGCACTGCCGCAACATCTTGCAGGAAACAGTGTCTGAGGGCATGTTCATTTAATAAACTATGAATGTTTTATATCCATGTAACGGGAAGAAACTCATCTAACTGATCATTTTTATTTATTTTTCAAACTAAAACCCACAATGCCAACACTGAGCCTCTGAATTAGCAACGAGTGAAAAATGCTAACATCTTACTGCACCGAAAATCACTCACAAAACCTTATTATCTATCTCTTCTCCACATCCAACACATCGTTTCACATTGTGAGGTGACACAGAATCGATGGGTACCCTCATTATCACAAAAACGGACATCAAAACAGGTGACGCTAGGTAGCTAAAAATGCTAACATTTTTACCTTTGCTCTGTAGTCTCTCCAAAGTGGTCTTCAATGGCATTAAAACAATAAAAACGCTGCTGAAGTTAATCCATAGGTTAATCCAATGTGTCTGTGTCCCTTTGAAATGATTTCTGATAATCCATAAGCATTAAAACTGCTTTTCCGTTTCCAGATGTCAGAGCTAGAGATAGGTTCACTCTGATTGAAAATGACATGCGCGAAGCCCCCACCTTTTCTCTTCACAACGTGTGTGTGTGGGGGACTCCCCCTTCGATTCTATTGGCTCTAACGGTCAGAAAGAGTTGTCAACCATCAAAATCAAGCAAGGGAAGCCAGAGATATGGAAAATCCACCCAAATGACCCCAGAAGTGGTTTCTTTTTGCTAAATCCCTCTAAAAAGGTCAAATGTCACTTGTTTTGCATCAATCTTGATACAGGGTACTTATTATATGTTGTACTTTGGATTCCTAAAGATTTTAGTCTACTAACCCATCATCCAAGGGTAGTTTTCACTATAAGTACAAAATAAGTTTTGGACGGACACTATCATTTACAGTTTTTTACTATGTAAAATCTGAATTTTCTTTAAAATAAAAAACATCTATATTGATTCTGACTTTTCTACATCCAACTCACAGGTTTATCATTACTTTGAGAACAAAGATTATTATTTTAACCCTTTTAGAAGGGAAGATATGTTCATTTGTTCTGGGAATGTCTTTTTCGAGCCTGAGACCTGAAAAACAGGCTCAGGGCTTAACAGGTTAAAGAGTCCTCTCCTACACAATTGAACTTCCAAAGTTGTGGGTTGAAATATTGTGTCTTGCCCTTAAATGGTGTTGTTTCTCTGATCTGTGGAGTTGCTCAGGGATCCCTCATGGAGCCTCATTAGTTGTTCCTCAGTTTGGCTGTTTCTCATATTGATGTTGAGCTGATGATGTCCCGCTGTTTGTTTCTGTGAAACCTGGGGAACTTTTTTCCAAAAAAAATTGAAAAATCATAGTTCTCCTAGATGTCACATGATAAACCTTCTGCAGTTAAATCCACAACAAATCTGAAGTCTTTGCACCAATAAGACTTGGTGCCACCTCAGGTTTTGGAGGAATCTGGATCAGTCCCCTTGAGTTCAAATCAGAAAACTACTTAGCTTTTATGTTAAATGCTCTATATCACCTCAAACTGATTTATTCTCAAATGCATTGATTTTGAGGGCTTCCTTTATCTTACCTTTTTGCTTGTGTTTATTTATCATAATTATTCAAACAGTTGGGAATCCTGCGAGAGACAACTCTTGATCACAAAGACGATTGAATGCAACAATAGTAAAACATAGACTTTCTCTTTTTAACTCACAAGCAGTAAGACAAAGAGAATCAGAGTTTTATTGATTTAACTTTTCAGAAGCATACCTCTTTTGTAGTTATATTTCATGATGAGGAAGGACAGATAGAGTGTGGGAGCTTCAGATTTCTGTATTGCAAAGCTTTGTTTTGGTCTCCTGAAGCATTACGACTGCCTTTTTCTATACCATGAGTGCAAACAGTCATGAGGAAGTCCTGACTCTGGTGAGACGCTCCATTAACTCACCTCTGAAGGACCAGAAAGCTGTCCCACAGCTGTCCTCACTGACAGGAGACTCAATCAGCAGGTGTTTTCCTCCCGGATAACTCAACAAACACCACCAATCCCCTCATGGGGGGGAAGAGGAGGAGGGGTGTCTCAATTCCTAGATATTTCAGGACGACTGTGTGGAGGAAATTCTTTAGAGAAACTAATAAATGATTGATGGACGAAGTTTGTCTTTAGTTATATTTAATAAAGTAATAAAGAAAGTCAATATACAATTGAAATGGGTCTCAAATGCAGGAACAGAGCAGCTTCATCCTCAGAGGATAAAGAAGTTCTGATAACAGTCACATTATATAGTAGAGAGAAAATATCCAATTGGTCCCACCCTTAAATTCTCTTAGTCATTATCTAAACATCCCCACCATTAACCTATTAAGCACCAAGCCTGTTTTTCATGTTTCAGGCTCGAAAATGACATGCCCAAAACAAATGACTACAACTTAACTTCTAAAAGGGCTATATGAATAATTTCTTTTATCAAAGCAAGGTTACATCTGTGAGTTGGATGTAGAAGTGTCAGAATCAATATAGATGGTTTTTTTTTTAAAGAAAATTCAGATTTTACATCGTAAAAAACTGTAAATTATAGTGTCCGTCCAAATATTATTTTTTACAGATAGTGAAAACTACCCTGGTTTTTTTTCCATATCTCTGGCCCCCCTTGGTCGATTTTGATGGTTGACACCTCTTTCTGACCGTTAGAGCCAATATAATCGAAGGAGGAGGCCCCCACACACACACGTTGTGAAGAGAAGAGGTCGGGGCTGCGCGCATGTAATTTTGCAGCAGAGTGGACCGATCTCTCGCTCTGGCATTTGGAAACGAAAAAGCAGTTTTATTGCTTATGGATTATCAGAAATCATTTCAAAGAGGACACAGACACATTGGATTAACCTATGGATTAACTGCAGCATCGTTTTTTCATCGTTTTAATGCCATTGAAGACCAGTTTTGACCAAGGTAAGCCATGTTAGCGTTTCTAGCTACCTAGCTCCACATGTTATGATGTACGCTTTCGTTTATAGTGTCGCAAATGTTTATCACTGAGTGTTGAGGTTGGCACCAAACGATTCTGTGTCTCCCGGCGATGCAAAACGAGTGGTTGGCTGTGCATCTAGAATAAGTAATAAGGGAGTTATTGTGAGTTTAGGTGCAGTGATAGGTTACATGTTTGCGCTCGTGGCTAATTCAGAGGCTGAGTGTTAGCATTGTGTTTTTTTTTTGGAGAAAACAAATTAAAAAGATCAGTTAGCTGAGTTTCTTCCCGTTACATGGATATAAAACATTCATAGTTGATTAAATATTAAGATTCCTTAGACGTTGTTTCCTGCAAATGACGCGTTTATCCGCCCGGTACCGGTGGGACGGTGCGTAACAGGTTAAATCATTAAACCTCCAGTCCTTTAAAGTGGACCTATCATGCTATATTTGAATAATATAGTGTAGGACCATACCTATATAAGGTATATTTATATGTTTTCTTTTTCAAAATACCAAACAGATCATGCATTTTAGCCATGCCTCATTTCGCTCTATTTTGCTCTCCTCCATCCTGTCTTTGCATGCGCTGCAGCTGACCACGCCCCCCTGCAAAGGAGGGGGCCGAGTTACGAGCGTCGTTTTACCATGCTGTTACCATGCCACGGCAACCTCTCATTCCCCTGATAGGTCAGCTCCTCCGTCCTGACGTCAGAGACATTTTCAAATCTGGATCAGTTTTTATCAGATCCGTTGCAGCCCCTTTTTTAGAGATTTGGGTATGGAGGAAAATAGAGAGGGTTGTGTTTTCTGACACTTGGTGAGTTCCCTGGAACACCGGGGACACATATTCATGTTTAAAAGACGTACAAAAGTGCATTTTGTATGATAGGTCCCCTTTAACCATTTGCAAATCCACCTTTTGCACTTCCTGAAATATAAATCCTAAACATATGTCTCTGTTAAACACATATAGGAGAAAAACTACTATTTAACCTGTTAAGCCTTGAGCCTGTTTTTCAAGTCTCAGGCTCGAAAATGATATTCCCAGAACAAATGACCATATCTTTTTTCTCAAAGTAATGATAAACCTGTGAGTTGGATGTAGAAAAGTCAGAATCAATATAGTTTATTTTTTATTTTAAAGAAAATTCAGATTTTACATAGTAAAAAACTGTAAATTATTGTGTCCGTCCAAAACATTTTTTTTACTTATCGTGAAAACCACCCTTGGATGATGGGTTAGTAGACTAAAAGCTTTAGGAATCCAAAGTACAACATATAATAAGTACCCTGTATCAAGATTGATGCAAAACAAGTGACATTTGACCTTTTTAGAGAGATTTAGCAAAAAGAAACCACTTCTGGGGTCATTTGGGTGGATTTTCCATATCTCTGGCTTCCCTTGCTCGATTTGGATGGTTGACACCTCTTTCTGACCATTAGAGCCAATCGAATCGAAGGGGGAGTCCCCCACACACACTCATTGTGAAAAGAAAAGGTGGGGGCTTCACGCATGCAGTTTTGCATTAGAGTGAACCTATCTCTAGCTTTGACATCTTGAAACGGAAAAGCAGGTTTATTGTTTATGGATTATCAGAAATCATTTCAAAGGGACACAGACACATTGGATTAACCTATGGATTAACTTCAGCAGCGTTTTTATCATTTGAATGCCATTGAAGACCACTTTGGAGAGACTACAGAGCCAAGGTAAAAATGTTAGCATTTTTAGCTACCTAGCGTCACCTGTTTTGATGTCTGTTTTTGTTTATAACGTCGCAAATACGTATAATTCAGTGATAATGAGGGTACCCATCGATTCTGTGTCACCTCACGATGTGAAACGATGTCATGGATGTGTAGAAGAGATAGATAATAAGGTTTTGTGAGTGATTTTTGGTGCAGTAAGGTGTTAGCATTTTTTGCTCGTTGCTAATTCAGAGGCTCAGCGTTAGCATTGTGAGTTTTATTTTGAAAAAAAAAATATATATATCAGTTAGATGAGTTTCTTCCCGTTACATGGATATAAAACATTCATAGTTTATTAAATGAACATGCCCTCAGACACTGTTTCCTGCAAGATGTTGCGGCAGTTCCCCGGGACCGGGGTCTCTCGGGCTTAACAGGTTAACTGAGTAAAAGGCAATCAGAGTATAACACATAATCTATGATGTAAACTATTATATGAACATTTGACACGACAGACTGCATCTTGCATTAAAATGAAGGGTATTTTCAGGACACTGGAGCTGCTGCATCACAAGATTGAATTATCAAAAGAGGCATAAGAACATCAGAGAATTATCATCTCCTCCGTTTGTGAGAATAGACGGGTTTCAAGGGGCGATATTTAAAGTGTTGTTTCAGTTTCAGAGTGTATGTGTGTGTGTGTGTGTGTGTGTGTGTGTGTGTGTGTGATTAGATCTCACATTATGTCTCGTCTTCAGGCGTGAAGTCTGACTCGTCCTCATTTTCCCGACAGAAACCCAGAACAAATCGCTCCTCCCCGAAACAAAACCTCACTGCTGTCTTTTTTCAGACTCTGATCAGAAATTCCAAAGCGTCACACTGCAGAGGTTCAGTAGCTCTTTCATCAACGGCACAGAAAACACTACGGTCTGGTTTTAATGGTGAGTCGTTTCTGTTGTTGTGGGCCGGGGAGATTCCCTAATGGCCAATCACAGAGTTGCCAGGCAACAGTGTGGGTCGACTGAGTGTTAGAGAAGGTGAACGGGCTGATTGAATTCATGTCGTTAAGAGGCTTGGAGGAATCTCATGATGAGCCGGTTGTCTGCAGAGGGATGTCTCTAAAGGACTTCTCATATGGAGGCCGACAGGTAAAAACACGCTGCAGCTTCAGAAAGGATGCAGATACACTACAACAACTCCAAATCTTGCCAAGCATATGTGTCTACTATCTAGTCAGAATATGTCTCTACACCTGATATAAGACATCATCACTTCAGAAGTAACACTGCAGTGAGATATAGGCTCTTGTTTTTAGGCAATGCATCATCTTGTTAAGTCAAAACATCTTATTTTGAGTAGTATCTCAGATGAAACTTAGAAAATCACCAACTAACTAAGAAAACAGAAACACTTTTGAGTATTTGCGGCTTATTTTGTAACACAACATTTCCTGGTTCTGGTCAAATATAGTTCAACATGAGTTCTCCCAGATAATTACAAGATCTGATTTATCTAAATATCCCTTCTTATTTCAGGGAATCTTACCAAGCTAATGTTCACTTGTTCTATTGGCAGATGTTTGTACTTATTTCAAGGGAAAACAGCTTGTTTTCATTATTGTTTAACTTGTTTTTCGAGCAGCATTTTTTCCAGTGTATAAAAACCCAAATGTTCCACATGAAGAAACATCTTCAGCAACTTGACAACACATGCAGCATTTAGAAAACATTCAGCAACTTGAGGAGACATGCGTAGCGTTTACTAAAAGCTGCAGAATCCAAACGCTGCAAATCTGCTGTAAGCTAGCTAGCTAACGTAGCTATCATAGTCATTTCAGATATACTGACAAACACTTCCAGTTATGAGACGACTAACTCTGACACAGAGACAGTTGCTTTATAACCCCCCCCAAACAAAGACAACGCAACTACTCTTTATCTTTTCTTATTTCAGTTGCCAAAATTACATTTATTTATTTTTTCGGGAATCAATCATTTGTTTTGGTCAACTGTCATTTTGGTAATTTTTTTTTGTCAATTTTTTCTGTCAACAATTTTCATTTCCGACATTTTAGGTGAGTTTCCAACAACAGAGACAGTTGTCCAGCTTTTATAATATAATAACTTCTGACCATACCCATCTTCATCCTCACCTTCACACCTGTAGAGTTTTGACAGGTGTTTCCATGACGACACACACAGGCTCAGCAGGTCAGGAACCAGGCAGGTGTCCCGGCTGATAAAAACCTTTTTAATTGGGCGAGAGGAAGAAGCCTTGGTCTGAGAGACAGCAAAGGGTCGTGGTAACAAAACACATCTGGAATGAAACTCAGGAGGACACTTCCAGGTCTGACCTCTGTCTCACAGCCTGGTTTATACCTGGAGCAGGACAGACTAGGCAAGGCACGTTTATTTATACAGCACTTTTCAACACAAGGAAATTCAAAGTGCTTTACAAAAATGAAAGACATTAAGAGCATTAAGAAACATATTATAAACTGGCATTTAAAAACACTCATTTAAAAGCAAAGATAATAAAACATGAATAACAAAGGTACATGAATAAAAGTGACAGTGCAGTGTGAGATACACTCATCTGAAATGTTTAGCTCTGACTCTCAATCATTGCTCACTTTTTTAGCAGAAATATTTTTCTTTGACTTCACTTTCTTTCTACTTTCTTGTTTAACTTATCCTTTGGTTATTTCAAGTGTTTCATGCTAAACGAACCCCCCTTTGGAAAACTCTAATCTGACCCCATGGTACCTTTTAGTTTTCGTCGAAACTATTCCTTTTTTTTAAATGCACATAGTTAAGTTTACCTTGTCTTTGTAGGACTTTTTGGTATCCTCCGTGAACCAGGGTCTTGAAAGCAAGTACAAGACTACACAAAACTTTCATTTCATTTCATTTTATTTGTTCCGTTCATGGTATGCACAACTCAACCCTAACCCTTTCAACTAGATCCATCGTCTGAAACAACAGGTGTCTCTTTTCCCAACAAGAACGGCCCCAAGCGGACAGGAGAGCGGGACGTCATGAAGGCACCAAGAGGATTCATTAGTTACTTGGTTCAAAAGTGAAACTGATGAAATAACTGAGAGCACCAAGGGTTCACATTGTGAAGCGATCGGGCCGTTCAACATCGTCTGACTTTCTACACACTGTTCAGACTAACCACATTAAAGGTCACGCTGCAACGTTAAGGAACAACAACAGTTTAAAAAGTGAGTTGTGACTTGTATTTGATCACAATGCAAAGAGACCTGGCACAGCCGAGCTCAAGGATGATTTAGAAAAAGGATTGCTGGTTAAATAATGAAGTACAACAGCTAAAGTTAAACATGTTATACTGTCTGTAAACTGTTGGAGAAATACTGTTGTCTCCCCTTTATGGGTTGTTTGAATGATACTATGTGTGACTCTGCACTGTACCACCTTGCAGCTGCCTCTTCTAATGATAGGAGGAGGCAGGGCATTTCAGGTTGTTGATATTTATGAGAAGACACATACTTGTTGTCTCCTAAATATTACATTTCTATGAGGCGTCAACGAAGAACGTGACTCTTTCCAGAAGACGTCGCAGATGACCCCGACACCTTTCCGACACCTGCTGATTATATTAGCGCCACCTGGATTTACGACTTTGTTGTCTCCGTGTTTTGGACTCTATAAGCCTGATGTTTTGTGCTGCTCCGGTGAGCAACACACCCCATGTGTGCGAGCTAACCCATATCCTTTGTACGTGATGTAACTCTGCTCCTTCTTGCAAGAATAAATGAGTACCTGATTATTGATTCTCAACCTGGCGTCGAGTGATATTTTCCTAACATGAACTGATGCCTCAAAGCGTCTTGTTTATATCTCTCTCCCCTGACATGCAATGACTCATTTGGTGCAGTTTCACATCCTTCTCAGTGTCCTAAAGCTTCTGAAAGCTGCTGTTATCCTGCCTGGCACAGCTGGACCAGGGAACACCAGATACCAGAGAGGACATCAGCGATTACTGATGAACTTCTCAAGTCGAGTCAGAGATAAAGAAGAGTCTCCGGGGAGGCAGTGATGCAACGAGCTGGAAATGAAGAAGACAAAAGGCCTTTCTGCCTTTGTGTCGTTCTTTCTCTTCAACGTCTCTGTCAGCAGGAATAAAAGGCTCATTCTGAACTGAAGCTCGTTTAATGTCGACTTTCAGAGAAGAGAAGAACCACTGAGACTTAAAGCACGTCACACAGGTGCCAAGGACAATTAACATCTTTATTCCCAATGTTTTAACCTCAATTTGGAGACATCAAATAAAGTACAGGAAGCTCGCAGTACTCGTTCACAAAAGGCCTCATCTGTATTAACACGTTCAATCTGGTCATTTCCGCAGGTAGTCTTTCCATAATTCTGTTTATTTTGACTAGTCGTGCTGACCATGTCATCTTCATGCTAGCTGGAGACATTCGGAGAAACGAGGACCTGTGCAACACATTATATATTATATATCATGTATTATATATTTGTACACATACGAGGAATTAGCGTTGGTATAACGGGCGCATACAGAGACACAGAAAGAAGAATACGTAGCAAAACAAATATAAACAAGACTGTTATAACAGATATTTAAAAACTATCTTAAGACTATTAACAATATTTACATATATAAATACTTTATACTGTATTTAAAGTGGAGAGCTGATGTAAAAGAGGTAGTGAGGAAAAGAGATGTGCAACATGTGCAGGATTTACAATTGAAAAAAGACCAAGATGTTGTTCACAGGACGTGTAGTGTGGTGTTATTATGGGGGGGGGTAACAGTCAGGGTCAGTGGGGGTCGATGGGACCACCTCACAGCAGGTTTCCCTTCAAACTGGTAATACAGTTTATTTGTACGGTGATTTTGTCGGAGAGAGGTTGAGTTAAGAAGTCTGTTTGCTGTAATAGTCAAAGTCAACTTTAATGTCAATCTTTCTGTGTGTTTGTACAGATAAATAACGTTTCCAACAATCCCGAGTACAAAATACAATAATAAAAATAAACAAATATGTATACAAATATGTATAAAATGTATATCCTATATATATATATATATATACAATCGGGTCGTTTACACATTTGCACACATAAAACACAACAATCAACATATACAAAATAACAGTCACTTCAATATCTTTGGGAATGTACATTAGTGCCAGACTGTCCATCGCAGCGTGAACACAGTGTCTGATGCTGGATTTGAGTGTCTGAGTGTGTGGGGAGTTATAGTCCAGGGGGAGAGGGGAGAGGGGAGAGGGGAGAGGGGAGAGGGGAGAGAGGAGAGAGGAGAGTGTTCTGCCTCCTGACAGCCTGGTGTAAAAAACTGTATTTCATCTTCTTCAGTCTCTCTTGTTCTCTGAAGGACACGTCCCGTTGGCTGTTGGTTCTTGGTTCTGCTTGACCTCTGTGTGCAAACCCTTCCCATTATCCACATGTCAGAAGTCGCCTCCTCTCCCATATGAGCAAACGCCTTTGAGTCCTGGCGTGATATGTAAATGATTTCCTCCAGATATCAACATTCACATGGCAGAAACCGGCTCTGTGAGTTTGATGGGACTCTTGGTCTCTCTGGGCCAAACAGAGCTGGGAAACAACAACAGAAAAGCTTTAAAAAATAAAGCTGAGGGGAAATGAATATATTCAAACTTTTCCCTGCGTTATTAATTATCCATGGGACAGGATTTTATGGATTGCCAAGAGCTTTTTGGAAGGCGACTGATGTTATTGCTTGTTATGAGCAGCTACACACTGTTATTGTGAATAACTGTATTCAGTCTGACTGCCACCCAGCCCGTCAGCGGCCCGATCGTTCATATTCATTTCTCCTCATATCGGAGTTATTCTTCCACCTCCACCACTCAGTACCTGTGGCACTCATCAGGGACCTCTAACTTTGTCTGCAAACCGGTGAGATATCACAACAGCGTGCTCACATATCTCTGCAGCGTGCCAACACATCATTTAAAAAACATGGGCCCGAGGGCCCATGCAGGATTCATCACGCCCTGGTCCTCTGTATTCCTCTCCAGGCTCTATCTGAGGCCGGAGGCAGAGTGACTGCAGGGTGTCGTCTGTCTGTACGACCCGTCCTCGCTCCGGATCACATGGACGGATTTTATTCAACTCAAAACACCTTCCTACGGACTCGAGGATGAACTGATCGTGGGGGTTCATGGTCTCTCACATCAAAACTATCCATTGGAAACTGATATCTCAGGATGTTTCTTTAGATTCAAGACACACTTGCTCTGGGACTGAAGGATTAGCTGATTTGAAATAGTTGGTCAGGGGTCATGAACGTGATGTCTCAGGATTCAGGTAGGCATTTTATTCAGCTTTGGCCTTTCTACGGACTTGAGGATGAACTGTTCGTTAGGGTTCATGGTCTCTGTCATCTCACATCCAAACTATCCATTGGAACCAGATATCTCAGGATATTTCTTTAGATTTAACCCCTAGATTCCACCGGGTCCGTCTGCGCCGCGTTACGGCCGCGTTACGGCCGCGTTACGGCCGCGTTACGGTTACGGCTGCGCAGCGACGTTCACAGCGATCGCGGCCACTCTAGTCAATGGGTGTTATTCCACCAGACACGCCGTGTTACGGCTAGAAGCGTCACAGAAGCGTCACAGAAGCGTCACAGAAGCGTCACAGA
>CALSBW010029402.1:7708-20544 GCA_943590975.1 Lindbergichthys nudifrons | reverse complement strand
CCGCTGGGTCACCTGAGCCACCTTTACTCACTGCTGGGTCACCTGACCCACCTTTACTCACCGCTGGGTCACCAGACCAAACTTTACTCACCACTGGGTCACCTGACCCACCTTTCAACCACACACTAACCTCCTTTTCCCCTCTCTCTCCAAGTGAGGTTCTTACCCTCATTACCTCGGCCCTTCCTACCACCTGTCCTCTGGACCCTATCCCCTCAAACCTCCTTCAGACTATCGCTCCTGATATTCTACCGTTTCTCACCCATCTCATCAACACTTCTCTAACTTCTGGTGACTTTCCAAACAGTCTCAAGGAGGCAAGAGTAACCCCTCTCCTAAAGAAAGCCACTCTCAACCCGTCTGATGTTATAAACTACAGGCCTGTCTCTCTCCTCCCATTCCTGTCCAAAACACTTGAACGCGCTGTCTTCAAACAACTCTCCTGTTATCTCCATCAGAACAACCTTCTGGATCCGCACCAGTCTGGTTTCAAGGCAGGTTACTCCACAGAAACTGCCCTCCTTGCTGTCTCTGAGGAACTGCACACGGCTAAAGCAGCCTCCCTCTCCTCTGTCATCATCCTTCTGGACCTGTCTGCTGCATTCGACACGGTGAACCATCAGATCCTCCTTTGCACTCTCCAAGAACTTGGAATTTCAGGCTCTGCACTTTCCCTCCTCACCTCATACCTCAAAGACCGCACCTACAGGGTAACTTGGAGAGGGTCCAAGTCCGACCCTTGTCAATTAACTACAGGGGTCCCACAGGGCTCTGTACTTGGTCCCCCCCTCTTCTCCTTGTACACAAACTCGCTCAGATCAGTCATTAGCCCGCATGGTTTTTCATACCACTGCTACAATGACGACACCCAATTAATTCTGTCCTTTCCCCGCTCAGAGACCCAGGTCGTCGCACGCATCTCTGCTTGTCTAGTGGACATCTCTCAGTGGATGTCTGCTCACCACCTCAAGCTCAACCTTGACAAGACTGAACTGCTTTTCCTTCCGGGAAAAGAGTGTCCCACTCTTGACCTAACAATCAACATCGGCCCCTCTGTTGTTTCCCCGCCTCAGACTGCAAGGACTCTGGGTGTGACCCTAGATAACAACCTGTCCTTCACTGCAAACATCGCTGCTGCAACCCGCTGCTGCAGATACACTCTTTACAACATCAGGAGGATACGTCCCCTCCTGACCCAGAAAGCCACGCAGGTTCTGGTCCAGGCTCTCGTCATCTCACGCCTAGACTACTGCAACTCCCTCCTGGCTGGTCTACCTGCATGTGCCATCCGACCTCTGCAGCTCATCCAGAATGCAGCGGCTCGTCTGGTCTTCAACCTTCCAAAATGTTCCCACACCACCCCGCTCCTCCGCTCCCTTCACTGGCTTCCAGTAACTGCTAGAATACACTTCAAGACACTGGTACTTGCGTACCATGCTGTGAATGGATCTGGCCCTTCCTACATCCAGGATATGGTTAAACGGTACACCCCAGCACGTGCACTCCGCTCTGCATCGGCCAAACGGCTCGCTGCACCCGCACTGCGAGGGGGACCCAAGTTCCCATCAGCAGAAACACGTGGGTTTGCTATCCTGGCTCCAAAATGGTGGAATGAGCTCCCCATTGACATCAGGACAGCAGAAAGAATTGCTAACAAAGCACTTATATACTTATATACTAATAAAGGACTGGCTTATCTAAAGCCAGTTGAGTAGCACTTGAAATGTTTTAGCTCTATGATCGATGTAAGTCCTCTCCTCTGAGCGATGGATAAACAGGATCATATTAAACCTGAGTGGGAACAGTTTTATTATTTATATAAAGATCAGCGCTCGGCTCCTTAAGACTCATACGATCTGAGGATCAGTGATACAGACATCTTTAATCTGCAGAGCGTGGATATCTAAGATCCTCTCAGAAACAGATCTGTGAGGGTAACAACGTGCGGGAGGAGACTAAAACTCTTCACTCTGTATCGCTCTTCATCTGTCAGTGTTTATTATGACAACTTCAACTGGTATTGTTAGATAATAGTTCATGTAGATTTGAAATAAAGCAATTGATCCACTTCCTGTCGTCCTTCTGCCGGATATCACTGATATTTGTTTTAACTAAATAACATTGAGATCCTTTATTCCTAAAACCAAAATGACTTTATTTCTGTGGTCTGTAAAATAATGCATATCCTTTTCTTTGTTTTGTTTTGGTCATTAGCTAAAAGCTCAAATCTGAGATATATCACGTCTTCTGTTTTTATGATTGCTGTAGGGTTGATTCAGGCTCTGTGATCGCCCTAATGAGCGCCTCGCTGCACATTATCATAACAAGCTTTATTAGAATCACACTGTTCATGCGTCAGGTGCAGCTCACAGTGCAAGGCACACATCACCATTTCAAACAGAAAACCTGATGCAACAGTTTAACCCTTTCATAGACACAGCAGTGAAAGGTCTGATTGTACAACATAAAACACAATGAAATGGTGATTCTTCTCTGGGAAATAAAGGAAGACAAAATCAACAAATAGGATAAAATATGTTTGATTATGTAGATATTTTAACTTTTGTTCCTCCGTATTGTGAGAAACAGCGACCTCCCTGCCTGAACCTCAACAGGAGATTGACCATACATTTGACTTTGACTTAATAATAAATAAAAACAACTTGATTAGACATGTATTTAGACGCTATCAGCTTGTAAACGCAGGTGTTTGTGAGTTATCTCCCACAGGAAGTCACCTGTTTATTATCTCTTGTGGTTTGTCACCAGGCAGCAGTTTGTCCTGTCAGGTGACGTTATCAGATCCTCACACACACTCTGTATCGGGCCACACACACCTGCTGCTGTCAATCACACACAGTGTACTGCTCTGACAGTGTGTGTATTTCTGTGTGTGTGTCCTTCCTCTCTTTCTTTGTCTCCCGTGGACCTCTCTAAAGTCTGAAACATGAGAAAGATTCGAATCACAAATCAGTGCTGAGTGTTTGTGTGTTTATGTGTGCCACAACAGCTGCTGTAGCCAGGGCCGTATCCACCATTGAGGTCACCGAGGTCCAGACCTCGGTAATTATTTCCGAGCTGCGAATAAAAAAACTTGTGAAATAACACGGGGTTATTTGTAGTACTTCCATTTACTGACAATGGGGGCGCTGCATAACACCCCAGCCAGAGCTTTAAGGTCTGCTGACCAGCTGCTGCTGGTAGTGCCCAAGACCAGGCTCAAAACCCGAGGGCACCGAGCCTTCGCAGCAGCGGGTCCTAGGCTCTGGAACACTCTGCCCCTCCATGTGAGGTCGGCCCAGACCCTAGAGGTTTTTAAATCTACTCTTAAGACACACTTCTTCTCTCTGGCCTTCTAGTTAGAGCGGAGCACGACTCCTGACTTTTCCTTGTGTTTTTTTATATATCTGTTGTAATTTATTGTCTTTTATTGTGATTGTAGTAATGTGTTTTTATGTGATTGTAGTATTTATTACATGTACAGTACTTTGGCCCGACCAAAAATCGCTTATAAATGTGCTTTATAAATGTGCTTTATAAATGTGCTTTATAAATAAACTTTGATTTGATTTACGTAGCCTCGATTAAAGCAAACAGAAGAAGACAACATGTATCAACAAACCGTCGCAGCCCGGACTTGTTTCGTAGCAGCGGAGGAGTGATGAGGTATCTAGAGATCTGAGTCCAGCGGGCTGCTTGTGTTTCTGTTCATCAGGACATCATAGGACCAGCAGATCCTGTGTGAACGCTCTACGTTAGTCAGTGGACGTCCGACAACATGCACACTAACTTATATTGCAGCTATAGGCTATACTTTGGTTTAAATTGCGTGAATAAACTAGCTAGAGAGCTAAAGTTAATTACATTCATCCAATGTCAGAAGGATTACCTTTTATCAAACGTTGTAATGCTTTTCTTTCATTTCAATTTGAGTAAAACATTGAAGATATAACATTGTATTGTTTTCTTTTTACACTGACTCAGATATAATGAAAAGACTACGTCAGTCGACGCTCAGCTTTGGTAAGGAAGAGACAGGACAGGCAGAGAGAAAGAGAGAGAGAGAAAGTGATGGAAGTCAGGGAGGAACTGCAGGTACAGTCACACAAAAGAATGTAGGCTTAATAACCCCATCTATCTATCTATCTATCTATCTATCCATCTATCTATTTATTTATCTATCCATCTATCTTCATTTACAATATAGACAATAGGCATACTTTTAAAAACATACATCTATTGCAGTTATGATGTCATAATAACATACAATTGTATACAACACAATTTGCTTACATCTTTGTTCTCTTTTGAGAATCAAACAAAACAGATTTAAATAAAAATAGAATGCAAACAAACAAGTGAAATGAACTAAATTGCTGTATTGCTTTTAATTCACTGGCAGGAGCGACAAGTGAGGAGGAGCAACAAGTGAACAGCGAGGGAGAGATTGAACAAAGAGAAAGAGTAGAGGACAGAGAGAGTAATGAACAGGGAGAAGACAGAGAGACTCAAGAAGATGGAAGAGAGGGTGCAGGTTATGGAAAGGAGAGAGACATGGAAAATGAATGTTGACAATGTTGTGTGATCATTTTAGCCTCTTCTGCATGTCCAGATCATTCATAGTAACAATTAACTGATTCTTATGCATTACACTTTCAAAAATAATTTATGCTCCAGCCCACTGACATGGTTTGAAATCAATATATTATCCATTTGTGACCCCCCACAGGACTTAAAAAACACCTAACTAGATCATGAAAATCCCCAAAATCACGGGGGAGTATACCCCCGAACCCCCTTAGCATGTTTGGACCTCGGTATTTAGGAAATCCTGGATACGGCCCTGGCTGTAGCATGTCTGAGGGTGACACACACACACCCCACCATGCATTCATACATGCCTGTCACGTAACATTCTCAGTAAAAATACACCAAAAAGGTCAACAGGGGTAAGCACTGTGCTTCCTGTTTTAGCCCTTGGTGTGTGTGTGTGTGTGTGTGTGTATATATGTTTGTGTGTGTGTGTGTGAAAGTGAGATAAGTTCACGGAGCAATGGCATATGTAACTATTTTTGTACATACCTTCAGGACCTCTAGAAAGGCTGGTCCCTGCAAGTGATGATCAGAAATGTGGTCCACAATTTGAATAAAAACCAGTATGTGTGTGTGTGTCTTTAAGACGGGCTGCGTGTGTGTTTACCTGTGATTTGTTGCATCTTCATTGGAGAACAACAAAAGCAAGTTGATTCAGGAGCCTTTACATGCATGTTAGTGTCCCCTGGACATGAATGAATCAAGTGAGCCAGTCTGTGTCCACCTGCTCTCAAGGTGAGTAAACAGAGCCTTGTCCTATGTGCCCTTTCAAGCCTCTGAAATTAATAAATGAATGTGTGAATGCCTCTGAAATTAATAAATGAAGAGTTTACACAGAAGTCTCCCAGTTTGTAGATTGAGTTCATCGGAGCGTTTCAGGTCGGAGTTTAATGTCCGCCGTGAAGGACGGACGCTCGCTCCATTAAAGGGAACACTGTCAGTCAGAAAGATCCTTTCTACACACAGTGAATATCAGGAGGCGCTGAGCTGCAACACAACAACTCTTCAGAAAACTGAACTGAACTGAGATCAGTGACCGTCCGTGGGGATTCTTTTCTGTATTTCCTTTACTGAACAAATGTGTTCTTATTTCAGAGGGAATTTCCTTCTTTCTTTAATGTTTCTTCATCTTTTTTTGAATAACTTTCTTTGTGTTCTGTCCAATCAATCAATCAATCAAAGTTTATTTATGTAGCCCAATATCACACATGGTACGACCCCTCAGGATCCACGACTCAGGATCAACGACTCAGGATCCACGACTCAGGATCCACGACTCAGGATCCAGGACTCAGGATACAGGACTCAGGATCAATGACTCAGGATCCAGGACTCAGGATCCAGGACTCAGGACCCACGACTCAGGATACAGGACTCAGGATCCACGACTCAGGACCCACGACTCCAAGCACATATGAGAAGTTGTTGTTCCTACTCCTGATTTTCAGTGTTTTACTTTCCACCTACTTCCCCACTTACCCTCCTGTATGTTGTTAGTCACTCCCTTTAATGAAGGCCATTACATGTTAATATTAAGCTGTGCTGATGTTGGTGTTTCTTTCCCCTCTTTGTTAATGAGGCAGGTTCCTCCCTTCAGCTGAATATCTCACTGTGTGTTTAACGCAGTATCTGCTGCTCAGCGCACTGTTTGCGGACTTGTAGAAGTTAACGGTGGTGTGAGGCTCATTAAAGGAGACCCTTACTCTCAGAGCACTTCACTGAAACCCAGAAGATGGTCTGTGATTCAGCTCAATGCCCCGGTGCTCAGTGATAGAAAGCAGTGCTAAATCTCAGAGAGCGTCTATCCAATAAAGCTGTCTCATCACACTCAGACTTCAGTGTTTCACCTGCTTCACTCCATGAAGGCAAGGGTTTTAATAAAGTGGCTTGAAGAGGAAGCCAAACCGTATAGAGATAAGAAAGTCCTTTATGAGCCCAGGTGATAATGAGGTAGTTGGCAGAGATGAAGTAATAACAGCAACGTCCCAACATGGTGATTGATGCTCCTCCATTAACTTTATAAGTGTGTGTTCTCCGGAGATTCATTAACCTGTTAAGCCCTGAGCCTGTTTTTCAGGTCTCAGGCTCGAACATGACATTCCCAGAACAAATGACCATATCTTCCCTTC
Source organism: Lindbergichthys nudifrons (assembly GCA_943590975.1). NCBI lineage: Eukaryota > Metazoa > Chordata > Actinopteri > Perciformes > Nototheniidae > Lindbergichthys > Lindbergichthys nudifrons. Next base: position 13,822 of record CALSBW010029402.1, on the reverse strand, counting down.
TAAAAGGGTTAAATTAATAATCTCTTTTCTCTGCGTTAGTAGTGCATGAGGCCATATGTACAGATATGTACATGGGAAATGAAAACAGTGCATCTCATATTGACAAAAATAAACCTCGCTAACCGAGTTTTCCAAATCACTCTAAAAATAAGCCGTTGTGATACACGTGTAGACAACGTCTGCAGAATCATAAATTATCATTACATTTGGGTCATTAAACCATTATTTCGCTAAGATAAAAAACATTAAAGTTTTGGATTTTAATGTAATTCACAAATGTTCCACCAGATGGTGCCACACACACCCAGGGGGAAAAGATGATATATTAACCCAGTAATAAGTGGGCAAAATATGGGTACATTAGTGTTTAAAGTCCGGGGAACTGTTTTAATTCAGGACCAGGGTGAAAAGATAACACATTTAGCCAGGAATAATTGTCTGAATCATGGGTATATTAGTCTTTAAAGCCGTGGGAAATGTTTTAATTCAACAGGAGAGGGTAATTCAATTGTTACCCAGGGAACAGGGCTGCAAACATGGCTACATGAGTGTTAAAATGCTGTCAAACTGTTTTAATTCAGTCACAATTGTCGTTTTTAGACGGTGTACATTGGACTCAATAAACATACAGAGTTATTGACATAAATGTGTCAGTATAGACGGGATAATGTACATATTAATAATATTTAATTAGTTAAATGTACAATGAGCTAAAAACAGCAGAATCACTGCTGTTAGCAGGGTCTCAGAGACCCATAGACCCAGAGACCCAGGGTACAGCACCTCGCTGTCTTACCCAGAAAACAGGGCTCTGATCAGGGCTAAAGTAATGTTATAAACTGGTGAATCTGTTTAAATGCAGGCTCTATGTGGCGGCTCACAGACCCCCCAAAGGACGGACTAGAGACCTCCAGCATGAGTCCCTAACAGTGGCACTCCTCCATAACCTTGCACACCATGAGTCCCCGGGCCCCCGCAGTTAAGCACTCCCCCACGGACTAAACCCAGATATTCACACCCTCCAGAACCTCGTGCCCCTGGTAAGACTAACAAGGGGGTGGATTTTGTGGTTGTCTACCGTCCGCCCTTAAGCATCCAACTGCGGACTCCTGACACTCAGACACTTTTCATATTTCTAGGTTACCAGGGGCACGATTGTCTGGCAGTTATGCACATGGGGTTTTGTCCAAGGCAGTGTGCTTAAGTCAGGGGGCCCGGGGACTCAAGGTGCGCATGGCAGGCCGCCTATGAGCGGCCAAAATGTTTTAATTAACTCATTATTGTCGTTTTTAGACAGTGTACATTGGACGACATAAACATACGAAGTTATGGACATAAACGTGTCAGTATAGACAGAACAATGTACATATTAATCATATTTAATTTATTAAATGTACAATAAACTAAAAACAGCAGAATCACTGCTTTAAGCAGCATATCACACTCAAAGGCAGACATACACACACCCAGGGGGGAAAGAGAACACATGTACCCAGGAATAAGTGCTCAAAACGTGGGTAAAAGTGTGTTAAAAAGTGGGGGAACATGTTTCAAATGACAGCAGACTGCTGCTTGTTTGCAGGCTGACACAGTTCACTTGTCTCACACACACACCCAGGGGGGAAAAGAGAACACATTGACCCAGGAATAAGTGTCTGAATCATGGGCACTTTAGTGTTTAAAGTCGGGGGAACTGTTTTAATTCAGGACCAGGGTGAAAAGATAACACATTTACCCCGCTAAAGTGTTCAAAACAAACGGAGGTTTTACGTGTTGGTTCACTCGTCTCACACACCCAGAGTGTTAACAACATTTTTTACAAATGTTATAAATTAGTCTAGAGCTCCATCTATTGTAATTTGAGTGTATTACACGTCTGTCCATGGGACGCGAGTTTTGTGCAATTTGAGTGGAGTAAACTGATAGGCAGCTGGAGTAACATGTACATTGAGACGCATTGGTACATATCATCGTCACTTTCAATGTTAACCTTGTACATAGGAGGCACAATAAGCGTACTCAAAGTAATGATAAATCTGTGAGTTGGATGTAGAACAGTCAGAATCAATATAGATGTTTTTTATTTTAAAGAAAATTCAGATTGAACATAGTAAAGAACTGTAAATTATATATTATTTTTTACTTATAGTGAAAACTACCCTTTGTTGATGGGTTAGTAGACTAAAAGCTTTATGAATCCAAAGTACAACATATAATAAGTACCCTGTATCAAGATTGATGCAAAACAAGTGACATTTGACCTTTTTAGAGAGGTTTAGCAAAAAAAAAACTCCACCTCTGAGGTGATTTGGGTGGAAATGGGGGTTTTACCGTTTCTCTGGAACCCATTGGTCGATTTTGGTGATTGACATCTCTTTCTGACCGTTATAGCCAATAGAATCGAAGGGGAATTTCCCCACACACACACAAGGTAAAAAAAAAGGTCGGGGCTTCGCGCATGCAGTTTTGCATCAGAGCGAACCTACACTCTAGCTCCGACATCTGGAAACGGAAAAGCAGGTTTATTGTTTATGGATTATCAGAAATCATTTCAAAGGGACACAGACACATTGGATTAACCTATGGATTAACTTCAGCAGCGTTTTTATCGTTTTAATGCCATTGAAGACCACTTTTGACCAGACTACGACACAGGTAAGCCATGTTAGCGTTTTTAGCTACCTAGTGCCACATGTTTTGATGTCTGTTTTTGTTTATAAAGTCGCGAGTTCGTATCATTGAGTGATGATGTATGTACCCATCGATTCTGTGTCACCTCACGATGTGAAACGATGTCATGGATGTGGAGAAGAGATAAATAATAAGGTTTTATGAGTGAGTTTTCGGTGCAGTAATCTGTTAGCATTTTTCGCTCTTTGCTAATTCAGAGGCTCAGCGTTAGCATTGTGGGTTTCTTTTTAGATGAGTTTCTTCCCGTTACATGGATATAAAACATTCATCGTTTATTAAATATTAAGATGCCTTCAGACACTGTTTCCTGCAAGATGTTGAGGGAGGGCCCCGGTACCGGGGTCTCTCGGGCTTAACAGGTTAAGGCCTATAAAGTGTACGCCTGCTCTTTAATAAAAACAACGTGATCTCATCACTTCTTTAAGTGTAATGTGCTGCGTTAGGGTTTGTCTCTTCTTTGTGTGTCTGCACACTGCAGGAGGCCTCTTTTCCTGTCAGGTGTTCAGAGAGTTTCAAAGTTAGTATATATGTTAAAATAAATATAAAAATGTACGCTGTAGCCGTTTACCAAAGCTCAGTCTGTACCTCCTCGACTCCTCACCTTGAGAGTGTGAGAATAATCAATATATCAAAGGTTACTATGTGTTTTGTTGAGTAAATTGTCTGACCACATGTTTTGAAAGAATGTTATTTGGTTACACCACTAGAGGGCGACAGAAGATCTGAATGGAGCAGCAAGAGCCAAGAGGCCTGGCCAATATAACCTTCTTCCCACCAACCAATGGGAGAAAACTTTAGACTTTTACAGAGATAATAAAATGTGATGTGAGACAGAGATCGAGGCTCTTCCTGTGATCTGAGAGACAGAGACCTCTAAGTGGCTGTGGTTTCAGTAAAATAGAAGGAGACCTCGGCCGAGTACTTTTGCAGACTGATCGTATCATCTTCAAGGTTCAAGGTTCTTTATTGTCAAACTGACATAGCTACAGAGTAATTATGTTGTTGAACATCTTATGTCACAGGCTTCTCCAACAATGCAACATAATAACAATACAGATAGCAAGAGCAATACAAAAAGAAAAATAGTTATAAAATAAAGTGAGCATGTGGAATAGTGCAGTACGAGTCCATATACAAGTTATTGGAATGATATATATTAGATATTAGATACATATTACTGAGTAGCAGAGGAATGTTTTCATAATAAACGCTGTTAACTTGACGAGAAGCTTCCTGGATTCTTTTCAGCTACTCCTACCTCAAATTAAAGAAACGCAACAAGAGGAAGACAGTAGGATTCAGACAAAGTAAACAACTGGTAAACAACTGGTAAACAACTGCAGAGCACGGTAGCACAAGGAACACAGGGAACACATCCAAAACTCGGGGAATCAACTGACAGAGCCACAGCAGAACCACAGCAGAACCACAGCAGGACCACAGCAGAACCACAGCAGAACCACAGCACAGAAGAACTGACAGAGAACTCTGGGAAAGACAGGCTTAAATAAACACAAATACTAATCACATAAAATGAAAAACAAAAGACAGGAAGTCAAACCAGAGAGTTCCACGAGGAGAGTTCTACAAAATAAAACAGAACAAAAATTCAAGGATCATGACAATTTATCTGGTGGCAAAGTCCATAGGGTCTTCCTAAAAATAAAAGACTTGATTTTCAGACCAAAGTCCACATTTTGAGAAAAAATACAGAATTTGTATATTTCAGAAAATAAGTTGAGATCTTAGATTTGGTGAAAAACTCAGAATTTTGGCATTTTTTGGAAAAAGTTAGAATTTTTTCGATTTTCAGACAAAAATCTGAAAATTAAGATTTTGGGCAAAAAGTCGGAATTTTCAGATTTTGAGAACAATTTCAGAAATGTCTGAATTCAGAAATGTTCAGACAAAAGTAATGATTTTTAGATTTCCCCCCAAAAATAAGGATTTTCGGAAAAAATATAGAATTTGAGGACTCTAAAAGTGACAATTATGTCATTTTGAGAGGAATGTGAGAATTTGAGATTTTCATAAAAAGTCAGGATTGTTAGAGAAAAATCTGAATCTTGTGGAAATTCAGTATTCAGAGATTTCCAGAAAAGATCTTGTGGAAGGTCACGAGTTCAAGCCCCGGAGAGACCAAGTGCTGCTGAGGTGTCCCTGAGCAAGGCAGCGCTACCTGCCCCTAACACCAGGATGTACATTTCTCCTCTGTGGGACGAAGAGGAGTTCCTTCTTCTTCTGGTGTCTTTTTCATCTCTATAGTATATTATTCCCTTTTCAACATGCAGTAACTTGGTGCATGCACACACTCCATCTATAACAGCAGGGAACATTCACAGCACCCCAGTGTGTTTGACAGCTGTCATTATTACACTCAGCAGGTACAGTGTGGATGTAATGATGTGTGTGTGCAGGTGTGTTTGACCTGAGCATACCTGAGTAATAGAGGTGTGTGTGTTTGATGTGAGCCCTGAGAGAAACTGACATTATAAACCAAGTTCATTATTATTTCCTCTCCGGGTGTTGGGCTTTATGGGATGAGTCCGGCTTCAGAGGCTCTTTACGACTTCACGAGGCTGAGAAACATCTCCAGGAGGAGCGGCTAACAGCAATGAGCCTCTGTGACAGCTTGTGTGGGAATTACTACAGTCAAATATAATCATTCAGCTGTATTCTCTGAATGGATACTGAAACGTGATCCTGCCGTCAGAGAGGAGCATGGTGAACGTCCCAGAGTCACAGCAGGGGGTTGTTTATGAAACCAACATCATGTTGAAATGATCAAGGATCTGTGAAAGTACCGGAAGATGTTGAGATATTATCTTTAACCTCCTCCAGAAATGTGTTAAACTACTCCCAGTTATCATCAACCAAAGGCTTCATTGGGCAAGTGGCGAATCCACCATCTTCATACATCTAATCATTTTCAAACCAATCAAAAGCAGTGTCTTCTAAAGGGTCAATAGTCCTGTGTTTGAGGTCATTAACAACAGGTGGCTCCTTTATTCTCCACTAGGGGGCCGTGGCTCCGTCTGCAGGGACTTGCCGTTGTTGGGGTAAGGCAGGCCGTTAGGACCCAAGTGCAGAACAAGGTACTTCTCAGAAAAAGACTTTATTATCCGGCAAAAGCAAGGCCTTCTTCATCTTGGCATTCAACTTCAAGGATCTGACAACAACTGAAAGACAAGCAGAACTTAAGGGGTCGAGCAGACCTGATACAGAGATTTATAAGTACAGTCCATTTCATATTTCTTCTTAATTTAAAATCCTGTCTGCCCAAGACTGATTTAAAACCAATAACTGCATAAACACTGCAACTTTACTTTGAAAAGCCCCTGACCACTCTGTTAGAATCTGAGTCTGGAGTGAGACCGGGATGCAGATTCAAGTCTGGTTCGTTTGAACTTCCTGCAGCTGAAG
>CALSBW010029400.1:207863-221089 GCA_943590975.1 Lindbergichthys nudifrons | reverse complement strand
GAGGTGCTACTTAAAGCCTGGTAGATGTTAGCGCCTCTGTTCTTGGTATGATATAGGACTAGAGGTGCTACATAAAACTTGGCGAGCCAGCCAGGAGCGTGGTTTAGAGCCTTTTTATTATTGAAAAGTTGAATATTTTGACAATTTTATTGCACTTTAAGACTGATAAATCTGACTTCAAGTCCTTTAATAACATTAAGACTGATAAATCTGACTTCAAGTCCTTTAATAACATTAAGGTAAGACAACAATGGAGGTGATTCAATCAGAAAATGTTAAAGTGCCTAACTCTGTCTTAGTTTAACTGGTGATGTGATCGATAATGAAGTTATGGAGTACTTAGGGAAATAGGTTCTATTGTTCTGCTGTATATAGTTTCTGCAGAGAAATGTTTTATCTCTATTTAAACATGTTTTTTTTGTTTGACAAATGTTGTCTCGTGCAAAAGTAGCGAAAATAGCTGATCTGCTTGAATTTGTATTTTGTGCTGAAATACATTGTTCTTTTATAGTGAAAATGGAATGTTGGCGATTTGCCAAAGCTGTTCAAATTATTAATAAATGCATTTTTTATATATACGGTGTGTTTGGAGATAATTCATTACACTATTATACATTATTATTATATTCTATTTAGCCCAACAATATAGTTAATTTCAATCAACAGCTTGGGTCAAATAAACAACCCAATGTATGGTTTATATTTAACCCAGTGATATAGTTAATTTCAATCACTAGCTTGGGTCAAATAAACAACCCAGCACATGGGTTAAAATTATCCAGCCCAGCACATGGGTTAAGACAACCCAGCGTGTGTTCTGTCCTATAGTGACTCAGCAGCTGGGTTATGATTGGGTTATTTTTTAACCCAGTAGTTTTAAGAGTGTAGGTCACAGGCTCCTCCAACAGTGCAACACAATAACACAGATAAAATAGTACAGGTAAGTGTGTGTGTGTGTGTGTGTGTGTGTGTGTGTGTGTGTGTGTGTGTGTGTGTGTGGTTACCTGGCGGTCATGGCGGGCCGACACCAGCCACAGGCCTTTCTTCTTCTTGTCCTTCAGGAAGAGGTTCTTAGTGACGGCTCCGCTCACTTCCTGCAGGTGAGGCATCATCTCCTCCACCGTGAACACCTGGGGGGGGGGGTAACAATAGATAAATAAATTATTACAAATTCTGAGATTTGAACACTTGTATATTTTATTTGAGAGTTTTTAGGGAAAATTATTATGGGAATTTCTGAGATAAATTCAAGGATTTATGCAAAGTTTCTAATTATGACGAAATAATGTTTTGAATCATAAGAAAACAGTATGAGAACTAGAAAATTAGATGAAAATCTAGTTTCCTGCAGGACAAATAAATTGTTATGCATGGAAAACTTTTGTATAACCCTAAAATGTTTGACATGTGAAGCTGCAGGACAGAAATAAGCGTTATGCGTTAGCGCCCCCTGCAGGCTGCATCAGTTTAATGCAGCATAAACAAATCAGACAGGGTAAATATAACACATTTACTTCTCAAAACATAAAATCGAGGGCTGCACAAGAAAAACAAATTCACAGTAGTTTATATTTACCCGCAGACACATGGAGAGTATGCAAATACTCCATTGGAAAAAATTGAGATGTAATATTAACACGCCTATTGTTAGACATATTGTGAAAGTATTACGTTTTTTAATTATTGATAAGTCACTGAGAGACGTGCTTCTTCAGTTCGGCATACATATATTTAACCAAGCATAGAACAAAATCCAAGTTTATTACAACTTAAAATGTTAGATTTAAAAACTGAAATGTCAGGAAATTAGTTAGTAAACGTATTAATATAAGAGTAAATTATTAATCGTTTATCTTGCCTTTAGCCCAGTTTCCGTCCAAAAATGTAACGAAAAAAGATAGCTGCTAAATCTGTTTCTAAATAAATACACACCATTGTGGCCACGATTGATCCTATAGTAAACACGTCATACAGGGGCAACGACTTTCCACAACGTATAGTTTCTTTGTTTATCGCATCATTAAGTACAAACAAACGACTGAAGACACAAACATTTTACCCTATTTTAGCAAAGACTTATCTGATGCTAAATGTGGCATACAAGTCACAAGCAAGAAGCAACACAATGAGAAGGTTACGTTTTAAGCTTGTCATTCCAGACTCCATTTAAACAAGTAACGCTTTTAAGGTTTTTAACCATTTTGCACACATATATAACTGTAGGAACACACATGTTACATTATTTCCGGTTGTATTAATCATATGTTGAATTCGGCCTACAAATAATGAGGAATGTCCACTCATACATTCGTTTTAAGAGCAGAGATAGTATCAACCCAGACTACGTTAAAAAAACTATAATTTTTTACCTTAGTTTGATCTTTTCTCACAATAACATGATTATTGGAGAAAATAATCACATCATTTCAGCTTCAATTGATCTTGTGGTGAATTCGGCATTCACGTAGCAGGCAATGCAATTCATTTTTTACTACAAATGACAACCTTTTAATGCGTCCACGTGTCAAAAAGCGTATTGTTGAAGGGTAAACACACCACTCCCAGAGCTAAACCTTTACTATAGGAAGCGAAATGTAAGGTATTGGATAAAGCCGAATAGAGGTATGCATTATAACGACTCATGCAGTGTCTTTGAACACGTGTTATTGTGAGCAAGTCAACTTTAAATTAGAGGTTTTTCTGATAGGATTCAATGGTGTTTTGTTCGAGTGTGGAATATTCATTTGAGCTTTTACCGGTGGGTGCTCCACGCAGGAGGTCTGGATGTCTAAAGTCTGCAGGTATTTCTCCAGCTCTGCTCTCAGATCGTCTGCCATCTTTATTCAATGTGTTTTAAAAATCTATAAAGAGAAAACTGAAGTGTGGACTGGCCGTCAATGGACAGAAACAGCTGTCCAAAAGCACACAGAGGAAGAAGAACTTCTTCTACTTGCAGCTGCTGTCTTTACTGCTGCTTTAGTGCCATCTTCTGGACTGTGTTTGGTCCTCCGAGTTTCAAAAATGTTCTTTTCCCAATTAGTGTAGATCAGGGGTGTCAAACTCAAATACACAGTGGGCCAAAATAAAAAAAATGGGTACTAGTCGAGGGCCGGACTGGTTCAATGTTTATTGCAAAACGTATTGAAATGAACTTATTGCACATATTAAACCTGGAACTAACAAAGCTTAAATGATTGCCTATAAAAACAACATTAAACATTAAATAATCAGCTGCATTCATTTCTTATTGCTCTATCTGCAGCTTTTCCGGAGTCATTTCTTATGATTACATTTTTCCACAGGCCACCAACAGCTTCAAAAAAACAATTTCCCTCAAAGAGAAAAACAAACATGCCCTGTTGTCTCAAGAAAAAAGTGCAGAAGGAAACATCCATGTAAACTCAGTGTGCTGCTCTGTGAAGCTAGTTCAAGCCAGATTCTTGGCATCTCATCTTGGGTGCAAGTTCATCAATGTTTGGGCTCAGGCTCTGAGCTGAGGAAACCCTCAGGATGGAGTGAAGGTGTGCGTGCAATATACCGGCGGGCCAGATCTAATAGTAATTAGAAATGATCCTGCGGGCCGAAATTAAATCCACCAAGGGCCTGATTTGGCCCCCGGGCCTTGAGTTTGACACATGTGGTCTAGATAGTTATTCACTTCAAATAGAGTTATTATATATTTAAATTCATAAAACATACTAATTATCATTCATTTAATTTGTAAAGCCTCTTTTAAAGGTGAACTGTAGCCCAAAGTGTTTTAAAATAAAGTGTAATACACATAAAAACATGGATATGAATAATGCCATGGTTAATGGAGGAGAAAACAAAGATAAAAACAAATATATATAAATATAATGAAAAAGTAAGATCAAAAGCACTGAATATTAAAATGTTGAATATAATAATAATAACAATAATAATAATAATAATAATGTACATTAAAACATAAACATCCACTCGTTTTCCAACAAAACTTTATTTGTCTTAAATATGTTATCCCTTAAGCTTTATGAGTTTTTGCTATTCAAAAATAATAATAATAAAAATGTAAAATATATAATAAAATCAAATACATTTGAATGCAATAAAAAAAGTATACTATATTATATAGAAAATATATTATGCATAAACATCCACTCATTTTCTGACCTATTCTTCCTCATTAAAGTGTAATCACAGAGGCTTTTTCTCTCTGTGATTTATGTTAGTAAATCATTTTAATGCTGAAGGACAGCCCACACCTGAACGACGTGTGTCCACCATAATGGATGAAGCCTTAATTCAGCACAATGACCCAGTTTAATACAGAACATAAGGTCAGATGAAACCGGTGCTCGCTTGGCAAAATGAAAGTTTTAATCCAGCAAGATTTGGGTCGAGCAAAGAAGATATTTTCATGATTTTTCGTGTTGATTGTTTTGCCTCTGTGTTGTTGTGCTCTGCAGCTGCCTTTCAGAAGAAAGACTACAATAGGAAACGACCTTCAGGGGAAACACTGACAAAAAAAACAACCGTTATGAACTGCAGAGGAGGAGCAAAGAAAGCAACTTTTATTTGTGTGTTTGTGTGTACACTACACTGACTGAATAGGACGAAGTTCACGATAGCTAATTTGCTAAGAAAGTTACGAGAGAAGTCATCTAACTTTATTCCTCCTGGTTTCTGATCATGTTGGCATGACAGAACTTTCAACACACATCCATACTTACAAAACAACATTTTATTTAAAGAGGACCTATCATGCAAAATGCACTTTTGTACGTCTTTTATACATGAATATGTGTCCCCGGTGTTCCAGGGAACTCACCAAGTGTCAGAAAACACAACCCTCTCTATTTTCCTCCATACCCAAATCTCTAAAAAAGGGGCTGCAACAGATCTGATAAAAACTGATCCAGTTTTGAACACTGTCCTGACATCAGGACAGTGGCGCTACGGCTATTGGGCCAACTCCACCAATCAGGAGGAGACAGCCACGGCCATTGCCGTTCTAAAGCGCCGGAGACGCTGTAGTACATATGCCAGGCCTGTAGATGGTGCTGTTCTCACTGAATCAGCCCTTGCCAAAACAGAGCTAAAAAATGTCAAATTGAGCAAAATGAGACATGGCTAAAATGCATGATCTGTTTGGTATTTTGAAAAAAAAAAAAAGTATAAATATGCCTTATATAGGTATGGTCCTATACTATATTATTCAAATATAGCATGATAGGTCCACTTTAAGAGTGAGCTAAACACAATTTGATGAACGCCTCTGTAAACGCCAGCTGTTAGCTCAGTTGCTTAGAATCCCTGTGTTTCTGTACAACCTTTCACTTGCAGGTTTTCAACCCAATCAATAATTGTTTTTCAGGTCTAATGGAGTTGTTGCAGAGCTCAGAGTGAAACATCTCTGTCGTGTTCAGTAGAATTCTTTCAAACGTATTGACATTCAGTGGTTATTATACTTTCACATCAGTGCAACAGCTCTCTATTCAAACTGAGAGACACGACCTTCAGGTGTGTGCACTTATCTGTGTGTGTGTGTGTTTGTGTCTTGTCCCACCTGTCAATCATTCAGTGTCCTACATTCCTCTCCATCAGTTTAACTGGTGATTAAATGGATGAAGGTTTACTGTTCAGTGGGTCGATGTTATTGTTAGAAGCAGCAGTGATTGAAATTCTTTATTTTATTTGTCGCTTTTTCGAAACACTTGTTGTAGCGTTTGACATATTTCTGGGATTTACTCCTTTGTTTTTTTAGCCTACTTGTTTTATTTATATTTGTATATATGCACCGTGGGTTTGCTGTTGTAATGCTGTAAGTGTTCCTGTCGATGGGACGAATAAAGGATTTCTGATTTCTGATTTACTTTGTCGAATTTGGGCGACCAAATCCAATTAAACTGATTTCAGGTTGATCTATGTAGTCCATTAGAGTTCTCTCTCACACACACACACACACACACACACACACACACACACACACACACACACACACATTATATGTTCATCAGTGAGAGCGTTTGTCCTGGAATCCTCATTTGCTCTATGCAGTAGGTCAGCAGATAATCAAAGTAATGACTTTCCATCACAACACTCCTGCACTTCTACATATTCAACATAAGCTTTTCAAAATAAAAGACATCTTTATGAGTGACACTGATTCGTTACCATACAAAACAGGTTTTTTCAAAATAAGAGACATCTTAAAGGTGGGGTAGGTAATTTTGAGAAACCGGCTCGAGATCGCTAGAATTTGAAAATACACAACCGGAAAAAATCTGCCACTTCCTTAGAGAGCCCCTCCTCCAACACACACGAACGCGCACATGACCAATGAGGGCACGAGATAAGTTTGTGCACAGATGGAAGGCTGACAGGCAGGTAGGCCATCCAGTTATTTTAGCCGGGCCGGCTGCTTTTTACAGTACTACGGCTTCCACAGATGCATTTTTTTAATGTATTTTTTGTCAAAGCACTTCAGATATTCATTGCTATCGGGATGAATTGTAAGCCTTATTTAACATAGGCTTTTCAAAATAAGAGACATCTTTATTCATCACACTGATTTGTAAGCCTCACTCAACACAGGCTTTCATAATAAGTGACATCTTAATCAAACACTTTGTATATAGTATTTAACCATTTGGTACGCCTATGTTTCTTTATTGATATTATAAAACGTGTTTCTCTGCACACATTTCTATAGCCTACATCAACGATTTCAACCCACAGATGTTTTATGAGCTGCTTTCATGTTTTTCTCCTCCATTATGTTTCTCCTTTTGAGGTGAGAAACTCTCTGAAGCCCTTCAGGCTTTATTTGATCCACCTACACAGTCTGCTTTATTACATCGCCTAATCTCTACAAAATCCCTCATCATACACACTTTTAATCAAAGTATTTCTCCACCCCCTGGCTCAGTGCAAAGGGACATTTTACTAAACTAAATGTAAATGGAGGATTTAAATCAACGTTTAATCTTCACACAAGTACATACCACCAGGGATCATAGGGATTGTCTCTTCAATCGAGCATACATATAATTCACTGGGTGTTTCTCAATCGCGAGTACGCTTGCTTGGTAGCACATGTCTGCCGAGCATCTTGCTTCAGAAGCGAGTCAAGAATACTTCCTGGCATTCGGAAAACGAAGTGTGGAACACGCTAGCAAGTGTGCAGGTGTGCGTCATATGAGAGGCCCCCGCCTTACATCTTCCGCCACAGATTTGGGGAAATTGGTCCGTGCGCAAAGCATTGTGGGGATTTTAAGACCGCGAAGTCTACTCATGTGCAGCCTCGATATTTCTCCAAACGGAGTACGCCGGGCTCGGTAGATTTCCAAGTATGCTGGAGATTGGAACAGTACTTCGGCGGCACTCGATGACGTAGTATGCTTGAAATAGTGGCTCTGAAGCAGCTTTACTCGCGATTGTGTTTCTCAATCGCGAGTACGCTTGCTTGGTAGCACATGTCTGCCGAGCATCTTGCTTCAGAAGCGAGTCAAGAATACTTCCTAGCATTCGGAAAACGAAGAGTGGAACACGCTAGCAAGTGTGCAGGTGTGCGTCATATGAGAGGTCTTTTAACCTCTTTCCTTCTCTCCGTTGATCCTCCTTAGCAGCAGTGTGTTATTGAGTATTAGCGACCTCTGAGATGTCCAAATTGACCAATCAGAATAGAGTATTCAACCTACCCATGTAATAAGTAGGACATCATTGTATGAATCTGCTAATTGAATGTGTTTTGTTTGCCAGTTTAGAACTTTTTAAAGTTCAGTACAATTCAGTTCATTTTATTTCCCTGATTTGTAAGGCTCACTAAACACAGGCTTTTCACAATAAGAGACATCTTTATGTTTCGTCTCAGTTTCGTTAGCCTCATGGAACACAGGTTTTTTCAACACAGTTCAGTACAATTCACTTCATTTCATTTGACCTATAATGCACCTTTATACGCACGTGCTTGCACACCTGCTGCACGTACATAAAGCCTCTCTCCCTCTCTCTCTCTCTCCTGCACACACTGAGTTTGTGAGGAGGAGCGAGGAAGAGGAGGAGGATGGACGGCGGGAAGGGCGAGTTGCTGAGCATCATCTCGTGCATCGAGCTCGGGCCAAACTGCACGGAGACCCTGGCGCTGTCAGCAATACCCACGTGGAGGGGTAACGGCTCGGCTCTGGATGCGTACCGGCTCGTGGAGCACCAGCTTCCCGCCTCGGCGGCTCCAACGGTGAGCAACCGAACTCCATTGGAAAAAGTAGCAATTTAATATTATCATGCCTATTGTTAGACATATTGTGAATGTATTACGTTTTTTAATATTGATAAGTCACCTAGAAACGTGCTTCTTTTGTTCGGCATACATATATTTAACCAAACATTGAAACACATATTGAATTAGTCTCTTTTAGGACTTGGTCTCCCCAAATTATTGCATCGAAACTCGCTGTGCTTGTGGCACCACTGGCTGTAATCAAATAACTACGATTATTTATTTTTTCCTAAGAAAAGCTTTCATGGTATTTTTTTAAATAACGCCGAATTGAGTAATACGTTATATTGATTGGGAATATTCTGATTACATGTTCAAAAGAGTAACTATTATTCCTAGGAAGTGAATTCATATTAAAACCACATTTCTGCTACCTAGTGTGGTGAGCTGTTCAAAACATGTAAATCAAGGATATTTTCTTTAATGTTGAGCTTTTAGTTGGCCAAACTGTAGGCCTCCATCAGATGACATATGTCATGGTCACATGTTAGTATTGACAATATCATGAGGTCATAGGCTCCTTATTGATCGGGTAAAATGAAACTTGAATGACCTTAAAACAAGGGTTTATATCACTGTGAAAACACAACAAATAAACATATGCGGATATTTGGCGTGTATGATATATATATTTCATTATTAAATGATCACAGTTATCGTCAATACTGCTTATTGTAGGACATGCAATGGCAAATGAAAATAATTAACTCAAACACGTCATTCTAAAAGTTCTCTGCTGCTTTATACAAAATATAGACTATAATAATCGTATGCACCTTTCATGGTACTCAAGGTTACGTTACCCCACATAAAATCAAGAAATAAAACATTAAATTAACAACCAATCAAGTAAATAACAATGCATCAAAAGGCAAAAAGAGACCCTTATCAACATCAATTAACAAAATGTCGTCAAATAAGAACAAAAATGATGTGTATTTAAAAAAATAATAATTTCACAATGTAATTTTTTCCCCACAATATGCATTTTAATCTGCATCTTATCACTTACACTATGTTAACTGTGCAATGTGTCTCTTCAGCGCATCACTGTGAAATGCATGAATGCAACGTTGTTCCTGTCAGGGCTTCATGTGGCTCATCAGACAAACTATTTGTGCCGCCTGGCCTCATGTAAACACTTTACACCCAGCTGCACAAGAAAATAAATACATCTCAGACTGGGCTTCGTGGGGAGACGATAAATATACTAACTTTGTCTATTTGTGTCTGTAGATTTCTCCTAAATTCACCAGAAGTGAGCATTACATAATGGCTCATTTGCTTATTTAAACATACCATTTCAGATAACGTATTACCCTGGTCACGTGTAGTGTGTAATAGATGCATTTTACATTCCCTTTTTTAAATGCCTTATATCTCTCCACTTCAGAAGCACTTACACCAAATTTTCAGTTTCATTCTTGAAGGTATTCTGAAGGTTTTAACAGAGGGCTTTTTTACATATCATTCATAGAGCACTATTACTAAAAACATGCAAAAGAAATGATTTATTTGATGGTTGTGAACAGTATTTTCAGATTCTTGTGCAATTGTTAAGAAGATCTTATTTAAGAGAAAATATAAGATGAATGTAATGTTGCTACAGGGGGGAAGCTGCAGCTGTAGCTGTGTGTGGTATCATATAAGAGACACTGAAATGTTCCTCCTTATCGCTCGGCTTCACCTACACCTCGGAGCTGCACAGATTTCAGGGTTCACGGCTTAAAGTTCAGTTTGATTTATTTTTATTGAACACGCCTGCAAGATGTGGAGGACTGATTACACGAGCATCATGTTATATGTGCATGTACATGGCTCCACTTTAAACATTAGCCCTGGGCAAGTAAACACTGTGTACGGGCAGGTGGAAGACACTGTTCAGTGAAGTTCTCTAATTTATGTTCTGCAAACAGAAAAATATCCTTCCGCTGCTTTACCTACGAAACCTTGTTACGACTTTTACTTCCTAGATAGTCAAGTTTGATCGTCTCGCCAAAACATTATGTAAAGTTGGCGTCTTTTGTGGTGTTTTGTGTCGAACAAAACAGAGGTTAGCTGTTAGCTGTTAGCTGTTAGCTGGTAGCGTTAAGGTTCAGGGTAAAGCTTATACAGCACAAGGGAATTCAAAGTGTTTTACATAAGCAGTAACACAAAACATATGAAATAGAAAACAAGACAATTCATAGATTATTGAAGATAGTTTCAAGGCAACATTTGAAATACAGTAGATTCAGCAAGAGATGCAAAAGTAGAATTGTATAATATCTTATAATGACCTCTGCAAGCTGTTAGCTGTTAGCTGTAAGTTGTTAGTTGTAAGTCGTTAACTGTAAGTTGTTAGTTATAGATGATAGCTATGAGTTGTTGGCTGCTAGTTGTTAGCTGTTAGCTGTTAGTAGCCGAGTTACCTGTTAGCTGTTGTTAGCAACATGCAGCACAGTCCTGCTTGGCTAAATAACGGAGCTAACGGCTAATGCTAACAGAGGTTCCATTGACTTAATGTGGATTCATGGTCTATTCAGTAAAAACATGTTTTGGACTTGAATGTGTACAAAATTGCCAATTTATGTTTATTGTAGACAAGATTACACATTTGATAGATCACTGAACTTTCCCGCGAGTGTATATTATGCTTTAAATACTAAAAACACAAGAGAACATCATTTGAAAATGGATAAATGGCCAAACACAAAGATACAAATAATTTTAATTTAGAATGAAAATCAAACTAAGTTAGTTAAATATATTTAAAATGTATTGACTTTGGGAGATTACAAGTGTGTTTTCTGGACAGCAGTAATCCCATGCTCTGGTGTTATTTCACAGCTTTGTGTTGTGGAGCAAATACATATTGATGTCTGAACGTTCACCCATGCATCTGCAAATGTTGTGTTATTGATCACACATCGTGTTTCTGTGAAAATGTTCCTGCTGCAGGCCGAGCTAAAGCCAACTTTCCACTGACTCTCTGTGACGCTGGGTTTTAAAAAGACAGACACAGAAAACATCATCGGGCTTATTTTATGCTGATATTAATTCAGGGGGAACTGTGAGAGAAGACTTAGTTTATTTCCATTTCCTGCTACTTTAAGCTTGTACTTACTCAGTTCATTTATTTTAAAGCTTTAGTAACTTTCTGATCATCAATACAACATATAATAAACATCAACAGGGGACACTGCAGTTAACAGTTTTCATGCAAAGTCAGCCAGAAGTTTGAAGAAGAAGCTTTGTTAGCATATACAGTAGAGAGGCGAAGTCCCTCCCTTTCCGGGGGAGCTCCATGGGACCTTATTTCGGAAAAAGTATGTATTGAAGTCAATAGAGAGAGAAAGATTATCTTTCGATCCCGTTTGAATTGTGCCACGAATTACACATATGATGTTTGTCAATTTAAAAGATAATTTTGCAAGTCAAAACAATAAAAATGTGTCGTAAAACTGTGAAGTAACACTTTCTTTGTGTGAAAGCGCTCAATGAACTACATCTCCCGTCTCACACCACACACCAAGACGGCCGTCACGTTGGCACATTTCACTTCTTTCTCTCAGAATGAGGCGGAAAGTATTAAAAGAGGTGAAAATCAGTACAAGTCTGGGCATGTTGAGAGCTGTGCATACACACAAGGGGAGTTAGTCGGTTCCGTAAGAGCCAGCATGAGGGACCGGCTTTACAAGGTTTCGGTGAATAACACGAGTGTAATGTGTAACGTTAATGACATCACTTACGCGACTCTGGGATTTGTAGTCTTTCTAGTTGCGTATTTTTCATAGTCTTATATTTCAACAGTTTTACGACAAACTGACTTTTTTGACATGAAAATTATTATTTAAGATTGACAAACATCATATGTGTAATTCGTGGCACAATTCAAACGGGATCGAAAGATAATCTTTCTCTCCCCATTGACTTCAATACATAATTTTTCCGAAATAAGGTCCCATGGGTCGGAAGTAGATGGGCGGGACTTCACCTCTCTATAGCTAGTTCGCATGTTAAGCAGTTTCCTGTCACATCAATAGAGTAGATTAATGTATGTGACACCTTGATGTCACGGGGAAACATCGCTGGCATTTCCGTGACATTTCACAGCCCTGTCTTCTCTTTTCCTTCTGTGAGGCAACATGGAAACGGTTGAAAGAGGATGACCTCCAATTATGAATATGTCATATTTTTAAATGTCGATTTTACCTTGATATATGATGCGTCTGTTTCAAAATAAAATAAATTCAGTTTTGTTGGTTTGAATCAGGATTCAAACAACATTTTGTAGAGAACTCAATCAATTCTTATACATTTTTGCAAATAAATGACAAACATATTGAGTTTATTATTGAGTATGGGAGGATGAAAAAGATCTCAGGAAGAACAGTAAAACCTTATAAGATCAAAAGGGAAAGAAAACAGACAGCAGGGATAAAAAGATCAAGTGATAGCAGGAAATATGTGCCGCTCATATATAACATATTGTACACACACACACGCACGCACGCACGCACGCATGCACACACACACACACACACACACACACAGATAAAAAGATTAGATGAATCCCCGGAGTGGAGGAGGATTTACAGGCAGAGGATCTGAACTTTAACTCTTCAGCAATTCTACAGAACCGTGCAAACTGTTTATTATCTGAGACACTGCAGGCAAAAACAAGATTGAGAGATTTTGGGCTATTTTGCTTCGATAACATCCAAGATCCCCATTTAGATGTGTATTTGAAAACTTAGACTTTTTGTGTCTGTAGATTTCTCCTAAATTCACCAACAGTTTGGAGGGGTTTTTCTTTCCCTGGGTAGTCGGTACAGACAGGTACGCTTACAAATCCGAAACAGGTGCTAGTTAAAAATTCGGAGTTTGGAGGTTTTAAAGATACTTCTGCGACACACACACACACACACACACACACACACACACACACACACACACACACACACACACACACACAGATAAAAAG
>CALSBW010029400.1:172501-186225 GCA_943590975.1 Lindbergichthys nudifrons | reverse complement strand
ACACCTCATGCAGGAGCCACAATTCATTCTTAAAGGTAGGGTAGGTAAGAATGGAGAAACCAGCTCGAGTGCGCTAGAATTTGAAAGTACACAACCTGAAAAAATCTGCCCCTTCCTTCAGACTTCCTTACAGAGCCCCTCCTCCAACACACATGAACGCGCACATGACCAATGAGGGCACGAGATAAGTTTGTGCACAGATGGAAGGCTGACAGGCAGGTAGGCCATCCAGTTATTCTAGCCGGGCCGGCTCAGATGATTGGTCGTGCTTTTTACAGCGCCACGGCTTCCACAGATGATATTTTTTTATGTATTTATTGTCAAAGCATTTAATATATTCATTGCTTTCGGGATGTTAAGAGCATTTGGAAGTTATCATTATTATTTCCCGCTGCAGGTACGCAGACATGTTGACTCCCTACATGAACTCTGTGCCCGCCGTCATCGCCAAGGCCTCCGCCATCCACAACCCCATCATCTACGCCATCACACACCCCAAATACAGGTAACACACACACACACACACACACACACACACACGGTAAACAATGCTTCCTTACAGGTTGAACTGCCTGCTAACACGCTGCAGCTCATTGATCCGCTCCAACACCTCAGAACAACCGCTGCTCAATTAACCTGAATGTTAACTGGACTGGAGATACATTAATCACACACACACACACACACACACACACATACACTCGGTGAGAGTTTAAAGCTGCAGGATGGAAAGAAAACAGCTTATATAACTGTACTGTAGGTCGCATTCATCGAATATTGACTGTAGATGGCTGTTATATTTAATAAAAGGAAAATCTGAAGGCCATCCCTCAAATTGGCAGATTCAAACATTACAAGGCTGTCAATGTCTTTTATTTATGTCGTAATGAATGCATATTCGTAGCTTGTTGAATTTAATTTTCCTCTATTATTCACCAATTTCTGCATGGACACAACAAACAGACAACAGGCATATTAGACATATATGCAAACAAAAAGGCAAGAAGAGGTGTGATTTACAAAGCATTAAAAAGACACAGCTAATGAGACCCAAGAACAACAACATACAGCTACATTTTCATAACAATATTCCTACAAAATAGGAAAAGGAAACACTCAATGCTATTTAAACAGGTGTGTCCTACTTGTCCTCTGTACTTAAACAGTGTTGAATTTATTTGGAGTCAAAGTTATAGTTATTATGGAGACTTTTTATTATTATATTCATATAAGCAGGGGTGCACATAACTGGTACGCAGGTACGCATGCGCGGCAACAATCTGAAATGCGTACCGTCACTTGTGTCACAAAGCGCATTTGCGTACCGACGTACCTGTGAAGCTTTTCCAGAAGGCGGTTAGATCATCGGTCTCCGTGTGCAGACAGGGCTGCTGTTAACGTCGGTCTGTACAGCAGCACTGCGCTAAAACAGCTGATCACAACGTTCACACGCTCTGTGGTCACGAAGCTCTGTACTCCACTACCACCCCCCCCGCCCCGTTGACTTTTGCGAAGCTCTGTACTCCACTACCACCACCCCCCCCCGTAGACATTCGCGAAGCTCTGTACTCCACTACCCCCCCGACCCCCCTTCATGGGAACTTTGAGGGGAGCCAGAAGTTGGAGTACCAAACACTGACTCCAGGTACTGAGAAAGTTGTGTGCACCCCTGCCCCTGCATATATAGTCCTATAAAAGGAGGTGTGTCCTAGTTGCCCAGTGTGGAATGACATTGCTGCATTGATTTGTAGTTAATATTTTTAAGTTATTTGTATTACTTACTATACAGAGGTGATAAGATAAGATGGACCTTTATTAATCCCCGTGGGGAAATTCAGTAGTTTAACAGCAACCGGGTAAGAATGAAAAACAGGACAGCACAGATTCACACAGATTTAAAATGAATACAATTACAGATAAAATCAAAGATACAAATAAAATTAGATACAGTTAAGTAACTTTAAAATAAGAAATGAATTAAAATGAACATATATACATATTTGGATACTGAATGACGCTTTCTTTCTTGGCTTACTCTGTGCACTAGCTATCATTGTCTTCATATCATATCGACCAAATACATGTTTGTCATCTGCACAGAAAACTATTTGTTTTCTTCTTGCTCTGTGCAGGATAGCGTTAGCGAAGTACATCCCGGGTCTCGGCACTCTGCTGTGCGTCCATCCTCGAGACCTCCGCTCCGCCAGCAGCAGCTTCGTGTCGACGCGCCGCTCCACCGTCACCAGCCAGACCTCCGACGTCAGCAGCCACGTGAGGTCGCAGAGCTACAGCAAGACCCGCCTCTCCTCCGTCTCCGACAGCGAATCGGTGAGCTAGGATCCACAGACGTCATAGCATTATTAGAGCTTCCAACAGAGAGCTGCAGGAATAAGTCCTGAAACCAAGGAATTAGTCAGGATTATCAGCACTTCCTGTTCCCCTTTCCTGAAGGTTTATTAGTGCAGGGCCTCGCACGGCTTAGTACGGTATAGTTAGGCCTTGGTACGCCAGGCTCACTTTATGCTGCGTTTCCATTACAGTTTAGGAACTGGGGTAGTAACTATAGTAACGCAGTGTAGGCGGAGCCGTGACGTCATCTTCAATGCGAACCACAAAACCAACATCAGCCGTTAGCTGTTAGCACTCAGAGCTCACAGCTCCTCATATCTGTTCAGAAACTAGACAAAAGTGAAACAAGTACAAACCACAGACTGCCTGTGTCATGGTGAGTACAGTCGCTGCTTTATTTATGTCTGTAGGCCGTTGTTGTGAGTGTGGACGGTCGGAGCATATACAACGCTAGCTTAGCCGATCTCCATTCAGAAAACACGCAATTTAAAAGGTTTTTCGCCTGCCGTCTGTCTGCAGACTTGTCAAAGCATTAATTCATGGTTTTTACTAACCGGTATCAGTATGTTATCAGCATCATTTTGAAACGTGTATTACAATTAAACCACGGTCAAATATGTTCATTCTGTTGTAGTTGTAGCCCCCTTGCCAGCGATTCTCTCTCTAGTTTAGCATACTCAGCCCGGATGTTGGCCCAGAAAGAACCTGAATTTTGGAGAGCCAGAAAAACTGTGAAAAAGTACCCGCTAGCCGGAACTACCCCTAGTGGAAACGCAACAAAAAACGGGCCGGGTTTGGCACGGCACGCTTAAACCGTGCTACGCGCTGCAGTGGAAATGCACCATTAGTGAAGTGAAGTCATGTGACTGTGCTGTAGTTCCTTTATAGCCTAACATTTGCATTTCACTTCAAAAATGCTGAAGTGGTGTATATATGTGGAAATTATCCTAACGTGTAAGTATCATATAGACTTTTTGCACTACTTTTTATTTTGTATTTTTGTATTTTATCATATATTTTGCATTGTTGGAGGAGCTCAGGTCAGAAGAATTTCATTGCCATTTCTAAACTGTAGCTTTGTGCATATGACTATCAAACCTTTGAATTGAATCATAAAGGTGATGCCACTGGGATTATCTCCTGCAATATTCCAGAATGCTATGAAGAAATCCCATTGGCTTTTAGTGGAGGGAACCAGGGAGATGCTAAATGTATGGGTCGGAGTACAAAAACATGTCATCAATGTGGTGGACCCTCCACGTGAACACTCACATTTAGTGGAAGTATATCGGGAGATTAGGGATTGGGCGTGTTTTTTCATCCGCAGGGTCTGACAGATATCGAGGCCGATGGGTCCAGCATGGGGTCACGACCCGCCAGCCGCCAGGTCTCCTGTGACATCAGCAGAGACACCGCCGAGCTCCCCGAGTTCAAACCCTCCGCCAGCTTCAAGTCCAAGATCAAGAGCCACGACTCGGGGATATTCGAAAAGGTAATGCTTCTTTTAGTTACTTTGAATTTGAATGTTGATTAGTTGCATCAAAGGAAGGCTTTTATTGAGAAACAGACACAAGGTTTTGAGGCAGCAGATATAACAAATAGCCTGTAATGCTAATTTGTTGCCGGCCAGAAAAATGTAGGTGTGCTCCAAAACCGTTGAATGTTTTTGAATGAATTAAATCTACAAAATGTGAATTTGAAGAAAATGTTAAGCTCTGTGATTGGATGTTTGTTGGTGAAATGCACCATGGGAGACGTAGTTTGCTTGTTTTTATGTCCCCAGTTTAAAGCAATGTAAACAAATATTATAAGATTCTAAGGACTGCAATTTTATTATGTGCATATTTTATTCTAGATTAATAGTTTGGTGTAAAAAATGTCAGGAAAATGTCTTGTTTTGTCACTACAAAACCAAATGATGTTAATTTAAATATGATATCAACTGAGAAAAGCAGCACATCTCCATATTAGAGAGGCTTAAAAGAACATTTACCTACATGATTGTTGTATCATTAGTGGTTTGGTCCATATTAAAAAGAGTGAAAAATATCCATCCCATGTCTTTAAATATCTAAACCCCAAAGGTAAAACTGAGAAAGCAGAAATCTCCTTATTTGAGGGTCTAAAAACAGCATTTTCTGGCATTTTTTACATGAACAAATACTGGTTTGTTAGTGTTTAAAATATTTGGCAATCATTTTTCTCCCAATTGCAACTCTAGTGATATTTGACACGGGCAGAACTAAACATTTGAACTTGTCTAAACAGATAGAATTTGCACATTGAAGCTTTAGTTCTGGTCGACCTTCAGACAGATTACGCAACAGGACGTTTAAAGACTTGTTCCAGAAATCTCTTCATGTAGATTAATACTGTTTCACTCCGTGTCACCTGAGGGGGTTTCTGGGTTGTTTCAGGGGTCAGTTTGTGTCTGAAGATCTCCTTTCATAACACCAGCGTTCATGTTCATTTGCCGCTCTGTGATTTTTATGCTTTTTAATCAGCTTGATGTGCTTTTTCATCTCTGACCAGAAAATCCCTCTGATGTTAATCATTGACTTTTTTTCAAATTCTGGTTCATTCATTAGAGTTTGATGCATTGTCCTGATTTGATCGAAATGTAATTAAGGAATATTAAAGTCTTAGTGTGACAAAAAGGAGGCTTTCCATCATTGCTGCAGGTCGCAGGTTAATAATAATAATAATAATAATGATAATAATCTGTTGTCTTCTCTTACAGACGTCCTGTGATCCTGATATTTCCACGGCAGAAGTCAGTGAACGCAGCAGTGTCCCAAATGTGAGTCTGATTAATTAATCGGGACAGACACAAGTGATTATCAAATATGTACAAAATATATATTTAATACATAAGAACATATTTTTCTCATTATATAAAACAATTCTGAAATTAATTAATTTATTTTATTTATTTATTATTATTAATTTAATTAATTGATAAATGTAAAAAAATAATATTTAGTATATATATTTCTAACATTTTTTACTTAATTATTCTATTATTTATTTATTTAAAACTAATGCCAATAAGGTCAGGTGAACATTTTTGCAGAACCATAGACGGTATATATAAATGGGCGTAGTGTCCGTTGTGTCGGAGTCTAACTCCCGCCTGCTCCAGCCTGATCCAAATAAGGGCAAAGAGGCGGAGCCGAGGCGGCATAAGATAACTCCGATATTTAAATGAAGAATACTCCACCAGGCACCAACACAACAAACACGTCCGAGTTCAAGTTGTGTTCCCCGGATCAGCCTCGCAGCCGAGCCCCTGTAGCATCCTGGAGCTAACAGAGCTAACGGAGCTAGCAGAGGGACAGAAAGCTAGAAGCAGCAGTCACCGCAGAGACCTGTCCATCAAAGTGACCACGCCCTAATATATGCAAAAACGTTAAGACCTAATATAACTAAAAGGGGTGCGTTATAAAAAAATTCACTCCCCAATCCATAATCATGAAGGTGGAATCTAACCATATCCAGAATAATTTGTACTGCATCCAGGGGTAGAAACATGTTTATTTCTGCTGTAAAGTTGGGCATTTTAACATGAGGGTCTATGGACATTGCTCCTTTCTGCAGCCATCCCCTACCGGCCACTAGATGAACTGCAGTTTGTGGCACTTCCTTATGGGCTTCCCGGCTCTGCCCCAGAGTTCGCCGCTTGTGTAAAACACAACATGGTTTTTTATTAAAACACAACACTGTTTTTTTTTCTATAATAGACGGAAGTGGCGGAGGTACACGTGAGGAGAGGCACGATTGGTCGAATCCCGAGTATCGTCATCACCTCGGAGACCAGCCCCTTCCTTCCCATTGGACGAAACGGCTCCTGCAATGGCCGATCAAAGACAGCCAATCACAGCAACACAGGGGAGGGGCCTGGGTAGAGCTCACGTCCAATCAGATGTTTAGAAATGTAGGCGAAATTCAATTGCGAAGACGGTTTCTCATTATTTTGAGTAGGTTTCTTAAAATAAATGTTACACTTAAATAAGTCATTATTTAAAAGATATTAAGTCATTCATTTGTCATTTTTACTATATAATAACTTACAGGATTTCATTTTTCCATCCCACCACTTAAGTTTTCATCTTATTTTTCCTTAACTGCCGCCAATGAACTTACATACTTTCCAAACCAAAGCTAGTTCTTACAGATGAAATGACAACAGACAGTTTGAGTGCTTTCACTTCAAGCAAAGCCTTGGCTTTAACCTGTTTTTAAGTCATAAACACAGGTAAGAAAACACTTTTAGATCAGACTTAAACAATGGACCAGTACAAAATGCAGTAAGAGAAATCAAAAACATCCCCTAAAATGCTTTAATTTGTTTATTACAAAAGCTTACAAAAGGCCCTTCAGACTTACACTGTGTTTTTAGACCTTACCATTAATATAATAGTCCACCCAGTCTTAAGAAAGACGTATAATCACCTCACATTCCTTACTGCCAAACTTTTTTACTTAAGGTTTAACCCAAAGAAAACTATGTTTCTGCCCCTGATTTAATTTAGATAATATTTGTAATTGTTTCCCTTTGGGGTGAGGCCGCTGAGCCCTTAACCAAAAGTGTTCTTGTGTTTCAGAATAAGTTATAAATATGAGTATAGTATGAAAAATATCCTGTTTTATTCTAGACGTGTGCTTTTTCATTTATTTATCTTTGCTTCCAGCTCAGTCCTCTGTCACAGGTTTGTTTTACAATAAGTAAATATAAAAACGTGCAATTGACCATTCATAAAAAGACAACCTATACGTAACAACCGACAAACAGAAACATTATTATTCAACATGTTACAAAACATTCTTTATCTATAAATCCTAGTTTCAGAACAAAAGAGCCTGAAACATTTTACTTTAATTGTTTTTAGCACAAAATTATGGAAAAACATCATTTTGAAAATAAGCATTTTCACCTTCTTCCAGCAAGCCCCCAGGAAGTGCGCCGGACTCTGTGCTCAATATTCGTTGTGTCCAAATGGCGGTACTGCAACTTCCGTATCAGTCCGTGACGTCACCCGGCCCAAAACAACTTTTTCCCATTGACTAACATGGGGAAAGAGACGTCTGTAAATCAGCGGATAATTTTTTTTAAACTACCCAGTATGAACTATTTTATAGCCCTTATTAGAATCATTAAGTCCTTAAAGTTGTAAAATGCACTAAAAGCCGAATCTAGATTTATTTTCTCTCTCCATTCATTCTAGTGAGCCGAGAGTGGGAGCTCGGGGGGCGGGGCTTAAAGGGCAACTCAACTGTTCATGCTCTAGCCAGGCATGACGGGTAATCTGTGACGTTTCGCTCTCTCAAAAGTGGGGCCATTTTGCCTTCATGCGCCAATGAGCAGCTCTCATAGGAAAGAACGAGACCCCGCCTCCCACGCTGTATCCAGTTCTTATTATACATCCATGGCTCTTCCAGTCATTGTGCTAAGCTAGGCTAACCACCTGCTGGACTTTACCCTGTACTGCACTCCCATGAGTTTACACCTTGAATAGTGTTTTGATGCTAACTTTTCCAAACTGTCCGACTGCATTAAATGCAAGTGTTTTTCCTTCTCTCAGTAAAGTCCTGCAATCGCACTTTTTAAAAGATATTTCAAGTTTTCCTGCCATCTGTTGTGTTTTAAATGTATTTATGTTTCTGTCTTCTTTTTGATTGAATATTTAAAGTGTATATTTTGCTGCGAGGCAGTTTAGTGGAATGTGATTGTGATGATGTTGATGTTATTGTGGGGGTTTAAAGGGAAATGATTGTTGATTGTAAAGCAGCTCTTGCTAAGCTGACCTGTTGGACTGTGTGAAGTAATTTGTACATTGCCCTAAAGTATATTTTAATGTTTCTTTAAAAAAAAAACGCAGCATACATTATATGACAAGTTTTCTGCTCCAGTTTTCATAAAATCCAGTTAAAGGTAGGGTAGGTAAGAATGGAGAAACCAGCTCGAGTGCGCTAGAATTTGAAAATACACAACCGGAACAAATCTGCCCCTTCCTTCAGACTTCCTTACAGAGCCCCTCCTCCAACACACACGAACGCGCACATGACCAATGAGGGCACGAGATAAGTTTGTGCACGAGATGGAAGGCTGACAGGCAGGTAGGCCATCCAGTTATTTTAGCCGGGCCGGCTCAAATGATTGGTCGTGCTTTTTACAGCGCCACGGCTTCCACAAATGATTTTTTTTTTATGTATTTATTGTCAAAGCATTTAATGTATTCATTGCTATCGGGATGTTAAGAGCCTTCCATGGAATACAACAAAAAGTGTTTCTGAAGTGAATTACCTACACCACCTTTAACAAACCTGAGGTCATTTTATGTTGCGTATAGTTAAACTAAAACAATCTTTTAAAAGCTGTTAAGCCAAACAAAACTGTTATACTGCAAAATGACGTATTGGCTAGTGCACTAAATGAAGTTGCTGTCTAGCGTTAATGTGTTTTAAGTGCTGTTAAACTATATTGTTAACAAACCAGAATCAAGCAGGATTAATTAATGAATTAATATTCTCAATTATTCAATCGGTTAGCTAACCCTTATTAAGATAATGTAGCCACTCTACTATTATCTAAACTTCAAGCTGTTTAGGCTGTATAACAGAACAATTAGCTAACTATTAAACTGATAAAGGAAGATGTGGCTAGCAGCTAAACTAAGAGGCTAGCTACTGTTTACCCATTAATACGATGTAGGTGTAAAACTGGACTGTTACCAAATACAAATGTTTTTAATGTATAAAGTAATCCTTATAAAGAAAATGTAGCTGCTTTAAATCGAACCATTTTCTAAACAAAACTAAATATGTTTCTCCGTTGAACTGAACCTTTAGCCAAGTGAAAGTAAGCTAACTTCCTAGCTAACCTTATCAAAATGTTTTAGGAGGTAAACCAGTCTGTTAAGAAACCTTAACAAAACTATTTTCTAGGGGAAATTATGTTTAGCTAATTTAAAACACGTTTTTTAAGCTGCTTAATTTTACCATCAGCGTAAATGATTTAGCTGCTAAACCTAACTATAAGCTAACCGGACTCTAAGTGCTAGCTACTAAGATTAGCCCCAAAAACACTGATGTTTTGACAGCTTTGCATTATATTTGGAGTTTTAAATAGTTGATTAATTTACTTCCAGGCCTCTAAATGTTTAAACCTTTTGTAATGAGGCCTGCAGTAACACAAACCTGTACTGTACCGGTGTTACTAGATTACAAATCATTCAACCTAGCATCATAACGCATCAATTAAACCAGCAGCAGCATTGAGTAAATGTTGAAAAGACGGTAATGCAGATGTTTTTTTTATATATCAACCCAGTCTCACGGCATTTCGTGTTATAGTCACGAAAGTAATCTATTGATTTGTGTTCACCAACACGATTTTCCCTTTTTTTTCATGTCACACAGAACGACTTTAAAAGCAATGTAAATAATAACAAATTAGAAGAAAAAAAAGATTTCAAAAAATACAGATGTCAGTATTCTGAGGCTCTGAGCCATTTCTTTTCCTCGCGGACGGCAAGAAAAGTCCGACATTATACAATTTAAATAAAAACAATAATCGTGGCTTGATATTGAGTAAGAAAATGTTTTTATGAACCACACAGCTTCCGGTCTTCCAAGACCCGACCGGATAAAAAGACGTGGTGCCGGCACGAAACATACTACCAATAGAAATACATTGCTTTAAAAATCGTTCTGTGTGACACGAAAAAAAGGGGAAAATCGTATTGGTGAACACGAATCAATAGATTAAATTAATTTCGTGACTATAACACGAAATTCCGTGAGACTGGGTTGTATATATATATATGTGTTTTAAAGTTTATGTTTTGAAAGAATGTTTGATAAAGGAAAGAGGGTTTTATTGTAGATTTGTAACTTGTCTACTTCAGTGTTGCTCTTATTTATTTTTATAAATAAATATCTATTACTCACTGTATTAATTCTGAATGACTCTATGTGTGCACCGCAGATACAGAAATACATTCACGACATACATATAAAAGCTATATACATTCAGTATCAAGTAATATACATTCACATTTCACGGCTTGTTTAATAGCTCACTGTAACTTTTACACTATTATTTTATACATATCATAATAACTCGAATAATGCAATGTGAAAAGCAATATTTAAGAACATAATCCAATCCACTTTATTTATATAGCACATTTTAAAAACAGAGGGTTTGCCAAAGTGCTTCACAATGAACATAACATTATAATAAAATATAATATTACACGAATAGATAAAAGGCACACATGATAATAGATACAAGGCACATACTGTAAAGGCTTTGGACAGACAATAAAAGCATACAAATAGGTACAGCAAAGCTCAGACTGACTCGTAAGCGAGGGAAAAGAGGTGGGTCTTTAGGCGGGACTTAAAAGCTTCAAGAGTGGGCGACATGGGGGGGCAGGTCGTTCCAGAGCCTGGGGGCTACCTACCGCTGAGAAGGCTCGGGGTGTTTCTCAATGTCGAGGACGCTTCCTTGGTAGGACATGTCCCTCCGAGTCAGGTCCTTCAGAAGCGAGGCAAGAATCCTTCCTAGCTTCGGAAAACGAAGAATGGTGGAACAGGCTAACAGGTGTGCGTCATATGCGAGGCCCCGCCTTAAATGGAGCGCGATTTCCGCCAAAGATTTTGGAAATTGGTCCGTGCGCAAAGCATTGTGGGGATTTTAAGAACGCGGAGGATACACATGTGCAGCCTCGAAATGTCCCACAACGAAGGACGCCGGGCTCGGTAGAATTCCAAGCATCCTGGACATTGGAACAGTCCTTCGGCGGGACTCGATGACGTAGCATCCTTGAAATAGTGGCTCTGGAGCAGCCTTCCTCGACATTGAGAAACACCCTCGGTCTCCCCTGGTCTTTTCCCTTGTTTTTGGGACTACAGGCCCTGACACACCAGGCCAAAATCGGCCGTTTTCGTTAGTCGGACGACGAAGCGTGCCCTGTCGCCCAAACTCAATTTGGTGTGTCCCGCACCGTCGGCCGTGACACGCCTTATTTGGCCTTTCATGGCCGACGCACGGCCGATTCAACATGTTGAATCGGCCGTGCGTCGGCCACAGGCAGTCGGACAAAGAAATCACTCTGATTGGCTGTTCAGCTAGCGAATCAGTGCATGAGAAGCGAAACGGTTGCTTGAGAATGTCTTCCACAAGGCTGATAGCTCCTGTACCGCACGAAACATGTTTTCGATGGACGAGAGTGAAAATAGAACGCACACGCTATTTGTTGTTTGTTTAAATCACGCAGTCTGTTCTTCTTCTCTGTCTTCCGGTTGTTGCCTCTTTTGAATGACGAATACACACTACCGCCGCCTGCTGGTAAGGAGAGTTATTGCCACTCACGCATGCGCAGTTCGTACGTGCTCGGCTGAAGTCTTTGCGGTGTGTTCCAGTGCGACACATGGCCAAGACGCAGGAGAACCCAGCGACGCAACAGTCGGTGTCGGCGAGTTCTCTGGTGACTGCTTGGTGTGTCAGGGCCTGTACCAGCCGCAGCCGATCAGCCGACCTCATAGCCGACTTGAGGGGGTGTACACCTGTAGGAGGTCGGAGATGTACTCTGGGGCCAGCCCATTAAGTGATTTAAAAACAAACAATAGAATAAAAATGAACTCTAAAATGGACAGGAAGCCAGAATAAGTGGGATGAAAATAGATTGATGACATTATTAAATATAGAGATAAATTAATTGTATTTTCATATTGAATATGTATAATTGAAAACGTAAAGCTAATCTTTTATTTTGTAAAAATATGTTTTTTTTTATTTTGAACATACTTTTTTTAAGGCACTAAAAAGTCCAAAAAGCTCCTTTTAATTTTTGTTTTTAGCCATAAACTTCTATTTATTACTCTGAAATTAATTTTCCAAAATTGTTAATAAGTGCTTTTGATAATTATATGAGCTGAGAGATGAGCTTTACCTTAAAAATCAGACTCACTGCGCCACCTACAGTACATTTTATATTTTCCACATATTAAAATAAGAGGTAAAATAAAATCTTTATTAAACCACGACGTCGTAGGGGTTTTCATTTGAGTGTTGCCCTTATAAAAGGTATCAAATGTGAATTGTGTTTTATAATAATTACAAAGTATTAATAATTAGCCCATGCCATGATTTATAATTCCAATCTCACAATTCTAAGTGAAAATCTGGATTTATTTTTGTTTCTCACTCCTGCCTCTTTAAATAAAAACCCCGGTAATTAAGATCCACTGTTAACCCCCCCCCCCCCTCCCCCCGGCCTCCATCAGCTCTCTGCCCGGCCGGGGCACCTGATCCCCGGATCACCTCAGCCTGTCCCCCCCCCCCACTCGGTGTATCACTTTTCCCGGAGCTAACGGAGGACAAACACCGGCAGGTAAGTGTCTCACCTTTTTCAAAATGTCCCCCACCTGTTTGTGCACACACTCTCTAATCCCTTCTTCATCTGCTGCACCGGCAACAAGCTGCACCGCCTTGCCGGCTCTCAGCTCCCTCTGCCCGGGGAACACTGGTAACTTTCCCCCGCTGCAGCTCTTGCAGTTTCTCGGCTTTCAGGCCTGAAATAATGAGGTTAAAATTGGTTTAAAAGTGATTTAAAACCGGGTTGTTTTTGCTGTCAGGGGGCGCTGAGTTCTGTGCACGGAGCGGCGCTGCTGGGCGGAGGCAGCAGCAGGTGGGCGGTGTCTGTCTGCACCTAGGATTCAAAGGTGAGCACGACCAGGGAAGAGCAGGAAGTACTCAGATTACTTTAACACCATAGAATAAAAAATACTCAGCAAGTAAAAGTCGTGCATTCTGCAAAAATCTTACAAAAAGCAGTTATCAAAATATAGGGGAGACCAGCATTGTAAAATTAGATGATTCAGGATTAGTACAGTGTTAAAAATGCTATATTACAAAAAATGAAGCAGTTAATAGGAAACATTTGGCCAGTTTATGTATAATAAGGAACTTTCCTAAAACAAATATTATTATAAGAATGTATAAAAAAAACATCCGGTTTTAAGACACATTTTATACCTTAGAATCAGAATCACTTTTTTTCTGAAACAGGTTTTCCATTTCAAGAAATTAGCTTTGATGTTGTGGTGTATAATGTACTCATGGTTTTAGATATTGAATCAATTATAAATACAATAAAGCAGGTAAAATAAATCATAACACATACATGTATGTAAAAGAAAAAACGTACAATAAAGTATGGAACAAATTCCAATACAAATCAAAAATGTTATTTACATCTCGTTCTATATTTAGTTTTTGGAATTGGAAGTTTTAGCAGAAATGTGCAAAACTGTCTGTCTCACACACACACACACACACACACACACACACACACACACACACACAC